>WJFB01003587.1:0-12717 GCA_009870185.1 Pygmarrhopalites habei | reverse complement strand
TGAAAAGTCACTTTTGACAAAAGTGTTTTGTATCTTTCAGTAAATGTACAATCAATCCTGGTTCCCTCCATTTACACCAACCAAACACAGCCCTATTCTCTACAATCCTAATGTTTGGCACATTTGGAATTGCTTGGACTTTAAGAGCATTCAGAAATTCAAAATTCTTTAGGAAAAATGTGAGTAAAATTTTTGCATTTATGGGTAAAAAAGTTGAGTGTTTTAAAAATGAGGATGATTTTATGTTCTAACAGATTCGGGACGCAGTGGGAAATTTTGCTGGCCCAGTAGCCATTCTGGTCATGGTCCTTGTGGACCATTTATCCAAGGAGATAGTCACAAAAAAGTTGACCATCCCAGAAGAATTTCGACCAACACTGGAAACTCGAAATTGGCTTGTAAAACCAACACTCGTCAATTCATGGATCTCAATTTTTGCCATTTTACCAGCTTTTCTCTTATTCGCCTTGATTTTCATGGAAGTTGGGATTTGCGAGTAAGGAAAATTTTATTATGAAATAATTTTTTTATTTTTAAAAAATCACATAATGTATATGGATTTAATTTTGGAATTGAAGGCTCGTAATTGGGAAGCCTGAAAATAAACTGGTGAAGGGTATTGGCTTACACTTGGATGTCCTCTTGGTATCCTGTATTAATAGTGGACTGTGTTTTTTGGGTCTTCCTTGGGCTTCTGTGGCCATCGTCCGTTGTGCCGCCCACTGTGCTTCTCTAACGATTTGGTCGGGAGGGTCAATAGTTGGAGTCAAAGGTTATTTTCATATTTCTATCCTACTTTAAGAATACTGGGCTTTTAATTCCACGATTGTATAAACAAATTGATAATGGTAGATATTTTGAACAGAACAAAGATTGACGAACATTGTAATCTCGATCCTGGTAGCAGTAGCCATTTTTGCCACTCCAATCCTTGTACACATTCCCCTGGCCGTGATTTTCGGGATATTTTTCTTCATGGGTGTAGCTTCGATCAGTGGAATCCAATTTTTCGAAAGACTTTTACTTCTATTTGAACCAGCTGAGACGCATCCTTCACTTCCCTACGTTCAGAAGGTATAGTCAATCATTGAATTGAAACAGGTGTATATTTGTACTAATTAATTTACTGACTACAGGTGAAAACTTGGAAGATGCACACCTTCACTTTGATCCAATTATTCTGGCTGTCTTTATTGTGGGGGATAAAATACACACTGGCTGCCCTGTCATTCCCATTCATCCTGATTTTACTTGTGCCCATCAGATTCTTTTTACTACCCTTCGTTTTTAAGAAGGAGGAGTTGGAGGCTGTGAGTGTTTTTCTGTTTCAATTCATAGTGATATTGAAGGTGTGTGGTTAACTGAAGGTAGAGAAATAATGGAGGGGTTATTTTGAACAGCTGGATCCATTTGACAAAGGACAGGATGGAAGATCATGATGGCTCCTTCTACGATAATTAAAATTTTACATTAATGAAGGCATTTAGCAGTTAGTTATTCTGATTTACTTGTACAGCTACAACAATTAAGTCATGTTGTTAAATATTTTGAGATTAAAGATTTTGACTCCCCGAATCTGTGGTTCCTTCTGTTCTAATTATTTTGATACACATTGATCAGTCAACGAATTTTGTTTGGCTATGAATTTTGGAGATGGAATGACATTTTGAATTTGGCGGTATACACTGCTAATTGTTTTGCACTTTACTTTCATATTGAACGTGGAACACACACGAGTTTAGCTGATGATGATGGCAGTACCAGATTTGTAATTATTATGGTCGTCACTAAATCCATTATGAAATCCTTCTCCTCTCAAGAAGGTCTTTGAAAAAGGAGGATGAGGTTCAGGTGCTCTCGCCTTGTCATTCTTTTAAGCCGTCAGTTAATCTGGGAGGAATTAATATTTCAAGGATGAATGAATCAGTAAATGTCCACTTGTTTAATTAATCCTTCCATTCATACATGGAAGAATTCATTATTTTCCCATCTACTGTTCAGCATGGAGGAGACTAATTTCGTAGGCCGTGTTTTTCGAACACCAATCAAGTAAAAGATAGTGAAAAATTTTTAAGTTTTGTGAAATTAATTCAAAATGTTCTGGAATAATTTCCATTGACACACACTTGACTTTAAAACTCAGATTCTCATAGGAAAATGAAGTCCAGCTCATGTAAGTCTTCTTTTGTTCTGAGTTATTGAGGAATTAAATTTTATTGCCATTGCACGTTGCGTCTCATAATTTTATTTACTCCCAAAAAAAGATGGGGAAAAAGAAGAGAGAATCTTGCTCATCCCTAAAGTAGCCGCAGTTTCCCTTAGTCGAAGAAACCAGGCGAGTCTTCAGTACAACAGAATGCTTCAAAAATTGCGCTTCCTGATACTAGAAAGTACTAATAAAGACTGATCAAATTTGTAGATTTTTGCAGTTGCGGGTGCAGCACTGGCTTTACTTGGAACCGGGAATGTCGCGGGTTTTTCGGCTGTAGCTCTTCCCTCCTTTTTAGAACCGACTTCTGAAATCCAAGCCACTGTGGCTGATCTCTCATGGATTGGTGTGTAACTGTTTATCCTTTTAATTATTGCATCCTACATTTTTCTCAATTAACTTAAATATTTATTATTATTATAACACACAGCGAGCATGTCGAATGTTGGTTGCGTCGTGGGGAACGTCATGGGTGGTCTCCTGTCAGATTTGATTGGGAGAAAACGTTCCATCCTCTTCTCATGTCTCATTTTCTTTTCTGGTTGGCTTCTCATTGCTCGAGCTTCAAGTGTGGCAGCCATTTTGATTGGCCGTATATTGAATGGTTGGGCAGCTGGACTCGTTGCTCCTTCAGTACAGGTAACACAAAATATTTGCACTAATTTCACAATTTCTCACGAAATATCTTTTTTTTTAAATTTCAGGTTTACATTTGTGAGATTGCGGAGACTTCCATTCGCGGTGCGTCTGGTAGGTTTCAAAATATCACATAAATTCTTTCTATAATAATTTTAGAATTATTCTAAAAATTTTAATTTTGCTGTATTAATTAGGAACTGTCGCATCCTTGACTGTGACGATCGGGATCCTCTCTGCTTATTGTTTTGGTAGTGTTCTGGAATGGCGTACAGTTGCCCTCACTTGTAGTATAATCCCAATAATCGTCCTCCTCTACGTCTTCATCCTCCTCCCTGAATCCCCCACATGGCTCGTGTCCAAAGGTCATGACACAGACGCCATCAAAGCCCTCACATGGCTCCGACAATCAATGCGTAAATCCAAAGAGGAATTTGAAGTTTTGAAAAATCTGGAGAAAGATCGTCGAGACAAGAAAACACAGGAAGAGAAATTTTGTCTCAAATCCTCTACGACTCATCGTTATCTCCGACGTTTGGTCGAATGGTCCGTCCTGAAACCTTTCTTGATTGGCGTTACCCTCTTTTTCTTACAAGCTTTCTCGGGGATCTTTGCAATTTCCAGTTACACAACACTCATCTTCCGCAACGCGGATCCTTACATCAACGAATATATTCAGACTGTCTGTGTTGGAGTGATACGTTTGCTAGCTATTATCCTAGCTATATTTCTTGTAGAGAAAGTGAGGAGGAGACGTCTCCTCATGCTCTCTGCCCTCCTCATGGGTCTAGCTAATGGAGTGCTGGGTGCACATTTCTATTTCCGAGAAGTCAATGGACATTTGACTTCCTTCGTAGAATCAAAAGCATTCATGATGCAAGGAAATTCGACAACAATTGGACATGTAGCGAATGGAGCAGAAGGATTTGAATGGCTTCCACTGACTTGTATCCTCGTCTTCATTGCAGCTTACAGTGTAGGATGGGGAATTATTCCATGGTTCCTCATCCCAGAAATTCTTCCGTCGGATGTGAGGAGTCTTGGTTGTTCAATTGTTTTTGCAATGGGTCAAATTTTCCTTTTCACAACTGTCAAAACTTTCCTAGATTTGGTAGGCGGGATTGGGGCGGCAGTGACATTTTGGGTTTATGCTGGAGTGTCTCTGGTGAGTGTCATATTTGTGGCGGGGTGTGTACCAGAAACATCCAATTTGGATGACAAACAAATTGAAGACTTGTTCTTACACAAAGAGAAAATGAGGAGGAGGGATAAAGAAAGTCAAACTTGAGACATTTTATAGTGTTTTTGATGGGAGGATTGAAATACTACAATGTGGGAAATAATTGTGCTGTGTAATATAGTTTTTAATGGGACTAATAAAAAAGGATTCAAAATATGAATCTGTAAAATGTTTTACAAAAAATTACAAATTCTTTTGCACGAAAAAAGTTTACAAGTAAAATCTTTGGCTGCTTTATTCAATTATTTGTTCACCTTGTAAAAATATCCTCAATTTTCTCCGAATTTTCAATGGCCGACCTCAAAAAGTTGCGTGTGTGTGTTATATGACTCTACTCCCACAAAATAGCATGAGAGTGTTGATGAACAAGGTCAACATTTTGAGGGACGGGACAAACCGTCCAGCGGCCCCCAATTCATGGTCATCTTTGTTACAACCATCAAAGTCACAGTAACAATGATTAGCCTTCACCGTTACCGTCTTGTTTTTGACAGTAATATTCCTCTTAGGTTCATCCAGACATCCAATTGGAGGTCCTATAAGTTTTCCAGTGTCACAGCCACGAGTCAGGTAGACTGTCACATTCAATTTGTCTGCGAGTCTATCAAAGAAAGAGTCGGAGAATGGATAGATTTTAATAAATTTTGAAAGAAACAAAAAAATGATGAGGAATTGAGTCGTACTCTTTAGTGGAGACAGATCTACATCGTCTAGTTTTATTTGGACATAATTGAAGCTCAACTTTCCCTTCTGGCTTGAGGCAGTCCTTGCCAACCACTTCTTTTGACTTGTTCTTGTGTTTTATGTAGGTACAGTCGTAACACTTCAAATCTGGGAAGATCGTCAATTACAATCAGTGTTAAAAGTGGGTAATACAGACTGTCTGGTAATACAGTCTGTACATGACACATAAAAATTCAAGGAATTACCATGCACATGATCACTACCACCATTGGATTTTGACACGATTGACAGGAGGAAGAGGAGACAGGTGAGAGAAACTGAGAGAATTAGTTTCATCTTTAACCCTGTCTTGCGAAAATAATACAAAATCTTCTTAGCATGACAAAAATTTACTATCCATGTATATCCATCGATGGGGAATCCTTCAAGCTGAAGGGTTCAACGATTTTACTGTGCAAAAAAATAATAGATTAAAAAATCTCACTCCTATTTGACTTTACAAGCTTTCTCCTTTGTGGACACAGTTTTTGATCAAATTTTGTTAAATATCAACGCAATTCTGTAGATTTTTGTCATATTTTTTGGAAAATTTTGTCTACTGAATCGTAACCACGGCAAGTAAACTATAGGGCCTTTGTCACACACACACACGGAGGGTCAGCGTGGCAGAGGACATTCAGTGTCTTTAAAAGTACATGTGACCTGCACTGAAATAATGTAGGCTACGCATATTAAACTAGGAACTCTATCGACTCCTGATCTCTTGAAAATAAAATTTTGTCCTGTAAGTCAAACATTTTTGGAAGACAAACTTTAGGCAAAATAATGAAATGAAATGCAAAAATTCTCTTTTATTGTTGATCATTTTAGGTGAAGTGAGCCAGTAGTTAATTATTTTGAATCAGTTTTCGTTGATGATGACAGTCCAAGTCCATTTGGAAGTGACGGTATCTGGTCGTGGGAAAGTTACTTTAATTCCAGGGTCAGGACTGGCTGAGGTCCACTGTTTTAACAGATGTGAAATTTTCCCCAATTAATAATTTGACTTCAAATATAACTTTTGTAAGAAAGGGAAAGAAGGCTTACAGTAAGGTCAGAGCCGTGTCCAAAAAGACCGACGGAAGCCACGGTGGCTGGATCTACAGCACCCAAGTGAAGTGGTTCTTGACCTGGCCAGTTGAGAGCAAATGCATAGACCTGTTTGAGTGTGGGGTTGGAAGTGTACCAAACTCCAGGGGTGACCGTGTCATTCTGATTAGTCCAGGGTTTAGAACTGTAAACAGCTTGGCCATTTATTCCAAGCCATTCTCCGAGTTGGAGGAGTCTCTCCTCCATGATAGGGACAATCGTACCCTCCTTCGTGGGTCCCACATTCACCAACAAATTCCCTATTCACAGAAATTCATTGTGTCAACTGTCGGTCGCATGAATTTCATTTAATAAATCAGATTTTAAAATTAAATTCTGAACCTCCACAGGAGATGGTTTCCACAAGAACCTTTAAAAGTTCCTCTGGTGTCAAATAATCTTGGATTTGAGCAGGCCTTCTGTAACCCCACGAGTACTTGTCTAAAGTCTTTTTCATAATGATAGTCACTATTAATTTCCAGTCACTTACAGTCAATTGTCACCTTTTATAAAAAAAGAGTCTCTTATAAAACTTACCATACAATTCTCCCATTTGTGTGGCTGCAAAGTTCCTGAAATTTTGAAAAATAGAACGTGTCCGAACTTAATGTATTAAGTATTAGTAAAATGCTTTTTACAAAATAAAACTAGGATTAATTACCCGGGTTGAACTTGTCATCACAATTGTAGAAATCACCGTGTTCACACCTGGTCGCTGTAAATTTGTCATTTATGGTTAGTACAGAATGTCCAGGGTATATAGGGATTCACAACGAAGACAAAGATTTTTATTGACTAGAAAACTTACTATTTCCCCATCTGTCATTCGTCACCTACAAAATAAAAAATATAAAACATGTGAGATTCAATACATTAAAATAATCTGAGACTCAGATTTAATGTGAGCATCACTAATCGTACAAAATTAGGTCAAGGAAAATAGGATAATAAACTGACCACGTGGTCCTTAATGGGACTGTCGTTGTACAACCACGCCAAAAATTCTTTGGACTTCCAGTAATCTTCACTCGCCTCCCACTCTCCTAAAATGAATTTTTTAAAAACAAATGACTTTCACCACAAATATTCAAATGTAAAAACATCGAAAATTATAAGTGGTGCAAAAATTCACTGTTATAATATTTCGTATGAACTGACCATCACACCACAATATGTCAGGTTGATAGGTATTCACCTGTACAAGATTGAATCCAAAATTACATTGTTGGTGACATAATTACAAAGTTGAATGAGAATGAAACGAATTATTGTCTCTTCTATTTATTTGGTAATAAAGAATCCTAAAGAGATAAAAACTTACCAGTTCGCGGATTTCAGGCAAATACTTATTTTGAACATAGTCATCCGTCCAGTACCCAGCCTCTTGGTCCTGCATGTAGAGTGGATGGAACCATTCGAACCTGGGAAAGTTCACAATTTGATTATTTATTAGACGATCAATTTAACTTTCATCCGAAAATATGTACATACTTGGAGTGGTAGAGTCCAAAGCGTAAATCTGTTTCTTCACGAATGGCTGTGGCCAAATCTCCTATTCATTGAACAACATTTTACATTTTAAGTTCATTTCTTTTTTTAAAAAAATTCAATTACAATTTCCTACTGAAAGTATTATGAAATAATTTTTGGTATACCTAATAAGTCTCTGTGAGCTCCGACATCCATTGCATTCCAACTGAAGGAGTACTTTGAGGGCCATAGGGTGTACCCTTCGTGATGTTTACTTGTCAGGACTATATATCTGCAGCAAACACATCATTCATTACTCTTCAGTTATATAATTATTTCTCTCTCTTTAATTTAATTTATATTATTTTGAACACTCACTTGGCCCCCGATTTTTGGAAAATATTGGCCCAATGTGAAGGGTCGTAGAACTCACACGAAAAACTGAAAGTGAAAGTTATTGAAAAATAAGTTAAAACAGGGATACAGTAAAAGGGTACACAGTAAAAAGGTACTCATACTTTCAAAGACATGTCTAGAACATTTTTCCCAGTACAAAAAAGAAAATATTTTTTGCTAAAAATAATTTCTAATCGGTAAAGCTTTATAAATAATATCTCTCAAGCTGTAAATATTATGTAATTAATTGGTAATTAAATGGCAATTAAATGTTAATTAAATTACCTCGATGCAAAATCCTGGTAAGTAAATCCGGGCGGGTAGTTCTTCT
Organism: Pygmarrhopalites habei; assembly: GCA_009870185.1. Lineage (NCBI taxonomy): Eukaryota > Metazoa > Arthropoda > Collembola > Symphypleona > Arrhopalitidae > Pygmarrhopalites > Pygmarrhopalites habei. Next base: position 4,623 of record WJFB01003587.1, on the reverse strand, counting down.
CCATGAAAGAAATCTCAGTTTGTCCACCATCTACACATTATCCACACACATTTGAAAACATCTTCTTAAAAAATGATTGCAATATTTGCTTAAAATTTTGATTAATACTTATGGACGTACTTTTCCACCACCACCAGAACCATTCACTCCCGATACTGGGAACACTGAATACACCTTTAGGAGGTCAATAATACAATTTTATTATTTGAAAGGTACAAATGCAACATTAATAATAAAGTTCTGAATTCAATTCAATTTACCCCAATGGATGAAAATCCCAATCTTGGCCTCGTCATACCAAGGGGGCAAGGGTCGAGAGTCAAGACCTGAGACATAATAAATAAATCTCAACAATTACTCACAAGATAAAAGGTGTACAAACAATTCCATACATGCACTGGGAACCTTGTATATAATAGTGATTTTTATGACTATAAATAACTAGTTCTTACTCTCCCACGTTGGGTCATATCTGGGCCCTTGTGACTGAACATGTCCCAAGGTCATGTACAGTAGGCAAGCTGCTGTCAAAATAACGGATTTCATTTTGAAAATAGATTTCAAAATTTGTTCAACTTGCAATGGTGTGACCAGTAATACTCGAGAAAGTGAAAATAATGTTGGATTTAATAGAGAGGGGGATTAAATAGAGAAATGAAAAGTGTTTGTTGACTAGAAAATGTCAATTGTGTGAAGAGGTTGTGGAATATTGTGGGAGGCGTGATGGACCAATTGTAAGATATGGACAAACCGATAAGAAATGAGAACATTTTTCATAACAACTGCTATATATTACCTTCATCATGTACTCTCTTTGATTGTTCAATACATAAATCCCCATTCCATTTGTAGAAAGTGATTAAAATCCATCATTACGATAATTGTGCTAAATTAATTCCATCAGTGTCCTAATCTTCTCATATCGGTATTTCTATTGCCTTATTTTGTGGGGAATTTTCAATGGGGATATAACAATGGGGCACATAAAAAGCAACGTGGGCTTGATACGCTGTAAAAAATCCAACGAAGAGAAAAAGAGGCTCGCTCGATGATTCATGTCGTCATCGTCAAAACTCTCTTTGGCGGCATCTAAATTTTTCTCTCTTTTTCTTTGGAATTCATCAACTTTTACATTTAAATTTAAACGTGTTCACATTACTTAATCAAAGTATCCTGTTAATTCCCAAATATTCCCTGATATGTAGTACAGAGTTTTAGGCCTGAGAATGGTTTTCTCCTGTGCTGTGTCTACGTGTACAAATACAAAATGTACAAAGAACAAGAAGATACATTCTCATAGTTTTCCCATTAAAAATGCTTCAGTTTGTAAAATTTGGGTGAGAAAATGTCGTCGGACTGACGTGATTAACATCAAAACTGCAAGAATTTGTTCTGATCATTTTTTACCTGAGGGTTATAAAAGAGATTTAGCTAATGAACTTCTCGGTTTACCTTTAAGAAAAATTCTCAAGGAAGATGCAATTCCGTCTGTTTTTTGTGACTCTTTCCTCCCTAACCAAGACAGTAGTAGAACAACTAGGTATGAAAGAAGAGAAAGAAAAATAGTAGTAAACAACTTAATCCAGAATGCGGAGGAGCAAGAAAACAATACACAAGGTAACAATACAATACAATGTAGTGTACACATGAACTTGAATTCATTTCAATGACACTAAATGTGATTTCAAAGAAAAAAAATATTTTTTCTGTAGAGTCTATTGGATCAGAACAGCAGACAGAGGGTCTCTTTTGTACTGAAGTACCTCATTCTGTGGCTAAATCAACAGGTAAATAGTCTATTCCATTATATAAAATCCCGTTGTAATAAATTTTGTAAAAAACAGTTCTAAGTATCATTTTCTATTGCAGTTTCTGATGAAATTAAAAGACTAAAGAGACGAGTCGGGCAACAATGTCACCTTATTAACAAGTTAAGAAAAGTAATATCCAATCACAGGAAAACAATCATCTCTGAAATCAGCTAATAATCGTATTAAATTGAGTGACTGCAATACTTTTAAAAAAAGTCAAAGTGAAAAACCTTCCCCCTCAAGTAAAATATTTTCCTCCGCTCAAATGTCAAAATTGAACGGAGTAAAGAGGGTGAATTGGGAAGTCAATGACATTGTTCAAGCTTTAGGTTTGAGAAGTGTGAGTCGGAAAGCATACGTAATAGCTTTAAAACAATGGAAAATGCCCTTATCTGGAGTCAGTACATTAAAATCTTGGGCAAGTAAATTTGACTGTTCTGAAGGAGTTTTAGAAGATATGCTTTTAATCCTAAAAGAAAAATTGTCATCAATGGATGTATGGTCTCCACTGGCAGTAATTTTATTTGATGAGATGTCCGTTGACTCTACCTTCGTCCTGGATTCAACGTTTGGGAAAATTTACAACAACTCGAAAGTTCAAGTGGTCATGCTGCGTGGATTATTTGCTGACTGGAAGCAGCCAATATATTACAACTTTGACCAAGACATTTCTCAAGACTTGTTACATGAAATAGTAATAGACGTTGAAAAGTCAAATGCTTTGGTATGTGCCATGGTATGCGACTTGGGTGCAGAACATAGATCACTTCTAAAGAATCTGGTTATTGATGAGGAAAATGTGAAATTTACAAATCCAGTCGATCCTAGTAGAAATATTTTCGTTTTTGCGGATGTTCCTCACTGTTTGAAAAACATGGAGTTATACTGGATAAATCAACAATGATGACCATTGTCACATCACCACACAACAATGGACACATGACACCACGCAAATTAACAATGAACTTAATTGAACTAAAGGGACCGGACCAAATGAGGGTCAGACCGGCGGCAGAGTTACTATCTAATGAAGTAGCAGAGTTGGCAAAAAAGGTTTTTCCTGATCAACTATCAATATACAATTTTTTTTCAACTGTGAACAATGGATTTGATGTTCTGAATTCTGGATATTCAACTTCTAATGACAATAAACTTAAAAATATTTTTGGACTTCATGAAGATGAACAAGTACAAGCTTTATGTGAGTTGAAGTATCTAATGACAAAATTAAAATTAAAATTTCGAACACAAAAAGGAAATGAAAAGAGGGTCATGCTGCCATGTCAAAGAGGACTTCTAACTTCAATTAAGTTCTTATTCCAGCTATTTGCAGAATTGAAACAGTTATGTAACTGTAATCGTATTTCTACAAGAAGACTTAACCATGATAGTTTAGAAAGTTTTTTCTCAATCATCAGGTCAATGAGTGGACCCAACACTCAGCCAACACCTCCCGAATTCCGTAAGTTAAGTATGTAGTATATATATACCGTGCGTTTCTAAACTCAACTTCAACTATTTTTTGAAAGAAACCACTACTCCACTTCTACTCTACTCTTTCTCTGAAAATAATTTTTCTCTACACTCCTACTCCACTCTTTATTATTTTCAAAAAAATCAACTCTACTCCCTATTCCACTCTTTTTTTTGAAAAAAATCGCACTCCACCCCTACTCAACTCAAAAGAGTTGTAAAAGACTTGAGTAGTACCACTCTTCTCAAAAGTCTCTTCCGCCAGTAGTAGTACACTTGATAGTATTATAACTGTCACTATTATGCTTTCTTAATATATATATATATATATGTTTTTTACAAAGGTTACAGACAGATTAATTCTCTTGGGGTCAAGGACTCGACTTCCAAAAGGTGTAAATGTTGAACATGATGACATCCCACTTGTCAGCGCAGAATTATTAAAAAAGAATAATTTACAAAAATTCACCATCTCAGAAGACATCGAAACATTTGGACTACCGGAAGAAGACTCTGAAGAAGAATTCGAAATAAATGTAGAGGTTGTAAAATGAACAGAAGCTTTTATAAATAAAAGCTTCTGTTCATTTTACAACCTCGACATTTATTTCTATCAAAGTCATCACCATCAGATTTCGACGACGATTCTTTAAACTGTTTAGCCTCTTATATTACTTGGGTTTTACACAAAAAAGGCTTAACTAATTATAATAATAATAATATTAGTAGCATTTTTTATCCTAATTTGATTAGTAGTAGCTGGTTGAGTAGGCTTTCTAGGGGTGGCCTTTTGCAACCAAATAATACAATGATTGAAACGATCAGAAAATGTGAAGGGTTATTTCTTCCATACTATCCCGTTTATGAGAAAAGACGATTTCTTTCTAAATTGTTAATTAAAAACATTCATGTTATAGACCCTACTATAGATAATAATATCCTCAACGAGTTCATTCCCATCAGACTCCGTATAAAGGTGAAATCCCTTAACGAAGAAAAAAAGAATGTTAAAATATACAAGAATAAGATGAAACAATTTTTAAAAAGCTCAAATCCTACTCTTCCAAGTGGGAAAAAAGTTGTCAGTCGAAAAAAAAAATAAATAAATTGGACTTTACTGACAACTTTAAACCTGTCTGTTTGTAGCTCATTATGTTCTCAATGCTTATTTAAAACATCACATCTCTACATAATCTTCGTCATTCAATTTAAATACAATTAGTTCTACCTGTCAGAACAACCGGCAGTAGCCATACAGTCAGGGACGGTCCGTGATTTATTTTAGAGAGGGTGGAGTTGAGTCACCCCCGGCCCCCTTTATTCAAAACTGATTATATCT
>WJFB01003586.1:0-12719 GCA_009870185.1 Pygmarrhopalites habei | reverse complement strand
AAGTACGATAACTAAGGAGAACTCAGGGGAACTCTTTAGATTTTTCCTTTTTTGTAACTCCCATTTAAAACACATGCAAAGATTTTTGGAGGGTCAAATTTAGGACCTGTTTAAGACCACCCATTGACCTCCATAATTCCTGTCATTGAACATGTAGCATCCCTAACTACTATTCCACTTCCTAAAACCAAACTTTAATGAAATTTAAATATGTCATAAATTGGATTTATGACTTAGAAATGAAATTTTGGTCCCATAGTGCTCCCCCTCTTTATTCTTGTGGTACAGAATCTTGGGCGGTTCAACAAGCCATTTTTTTATGCAGGGTTTGTCATGAGCTAAGCAGTAGTCAGATTCACGTTGACGGTGAGGGCAGGCAAACATGACACAATTTGAGAAATAATTCCCTGGTACTGAATTTCTATATTTCATCTTCACAAATCTAATTTGACTTTCACTACTGCCATATAAAATTCCCCTTCCTTGGTACATTTGTTCAATTTTCTCAGTGTCCAATTTGACTTCTACTCCAGGATGAAATTTTGCACGATGAGACAAAAGAAAGTAATTTTTACCAAATGTACGGGGGCAGATCTATAGTACAGAAAAAAAATTAGGAAAATGTGTCTAAAATATTTCATGTTCCTTAAGAAACTTACATAACATTTGTAGGGCATGAAATCAAAATGAGTCCCAATGTGAGCCCGAAATGCACTTTTATCTTTCATTTCCTGTTTACAATCGTCCCACATACATCTTGGACGACCAACAACAAAGTGAGAGTTCAGGATATGTTGTAAATAAATAACAAAATAATTTTTCATTCATTAGACACAGTATGCAGTAAGATTGGAAAACATGTGAGAATTAATTTGTGATGATTTACCTGAAATAAAATTCTTCTACTCTCACATTTTAAATTACACAGCGGACCATCTTCAACTTCTGACATTCTCCACTTACAAGTGGCCTCAGTGGCAGTGGTTCTAAGCCACTTCAGGGTCTTGTCATGTGATTGATCCAAATTATCCACTCCAAAGAATTCCAACTTGCTCACCATTTTTCCGTCCTTCTCATACAATTTACCCTCTTGAACGTCTTTTTTGTCCCACCTACTAAGCATGTTTGCCATGGACCGATTCAATTTGGTCATCCTCCTCATCATCTTCATAATATTTTGATGATAGCATTCTTGGCGTCTTCTTCCCTCCGCCTTTACTACTTCCAGCTATAACTGAACAAGAACAAATGGCATCTATAAATGAAATTGATTAAAAATACACAATATGGATAGTATACATACTTATGACGTGCTTACTTGTAGAGTTTCAACGATCAAATCGATCCCGACCACTTTAATTTCGATACGATAAATTTATGAGAGCAGTGTTGTGACAATCTCTAATATCACCAGTTTAAGAGTCAGTGAAACTGAACAGCTGTGATATATGTGAACTCGAGTGGCGGTAAATACTCTTCCTCGCTTAATTGTGATTAATTTTAATTGTGATTAATTTTAATTGTGACTAGGGTACAATAGTTATGGCAGCACTAAGCCCTATAGTTGTGAATGGACTACAGGAGCAGCACACTCGCATCGAAAATCATCGTCAAAATAACACTATAATAACAATAACAGGTTTGGATTGGACTATTAAAAGACAACGACGAAACATTCATGTGATTGTGCATCTAATTAAATACTTACGATATGTCATCGCTAATTGAAATGGAGTCCAAGTGCCACTACGTGAACTTTATTATAGTTTGAATCCTGAAGATGAGGAATCTATTTTTATCCCCCCCAATTTAATATCAAAATGTCTCAATAGATTGGCAAACTGGCTGGGGGTAAGAATTAACTGTTTTTAAAAATAGGAATTATGAGTCTTTCTAAAACCATAATGGTCATTTGTCATGCAATATGTTTTTCATAGGTTTCTCGGGATGACCTTCCAATCGAAGCTGGAGAGAAAGGGTATTTTTACTTGTCCCAAGATACCACAGTTAGTATAAATGGTATTGTTCGTTACACCCAAGATGTTGATGGATCGAGAAAAAAAGCTGTTCCCATCTCGTTTTCTTCAAAACGTAAGATCATTCATAGAAGACATATTTTCAAGAAAGCTGTTAATTATTGCCACTCTAATTTATATAATGTCTCATTTGAAATATTTTTCTTCATGTATCAGATTGGACTAATGTGAGTACAACTGCGAGGGTCATCTTTCTAATTGAATCTCATGCCATGGTGGCTAGACTTTTAGCAGAGGGATTTGAACAACAATTCCAACATTTCATCATCATAAATTCAGCCGGATATCCTAGTCACTCCATGAAAAGATTTTTGTCCAAATTGGAAGAAGCTGTGAATGGAAATGGTGAAGTCGGACTTCCAATCCATTCGTTCTTTGATCATGATGGACATGGATATGATATTCAGTCAGTTCTTTTTATTTTTTATTTTTTAAATTACTATATTAAGTATTGTTAACTGAAAATTTGTCTTTTTTTAGAGTTTTGTACAGATTCATTGCCTTTGGCCCTAATCGTCTTCTTCAACAAGAACGAATTATTGATCTGACCCCTCTTATTTTGCCTCGACAAGTTATTGAATCTTTAGGAGTGGCTTTTCGTGAGGACGACAAGAACCATCGTTGTTTTAAATTTATTTCGAAAAGATGGGAGCTTCTGGATACCATTGATGATGACATTGTAAGCATCACTTACTATTCTTTCTCTTTGTACTATTTAACAATAACTTTTTTTTAAATAATGCCTTTCATTTTTTTACTGCAGGCTGAGCTACAAGGTTTCTATCTTTGATATGTGGTGGGGTCATTTAACCGAGTTCCTAAATGGTGGCATGGTTCTCACTCATTCTCGTATGGGGAACCTCCTTCAATGGTTTGTTAACGATGAAGACCAAAGATTTAATCAGTTCCGAAATCCTATCCTAATGCTCCTCAACCAAACTTTATTGATCCCCCTTCTGTGGCTCCTTTTGAGGTCCCCGACGAACCTCCATCTGATGAAGATGGAGAGTCAGAATCGGAAGAGGAAGAAGAAGGAGAGGAGGAAGAGGAAGAAGAAGGAGAGGAGGAAGAGGAAGAAGAAGGAGAGGAGGAGGAGGAGGAGGAGGAGGAGGAGGAAGAAGAACCAGGAGAGGATCAGGAAGCCATGGACACGGACTGAATGTAACAATCCGCAGCCAGGAGTCTACCGAAGAAAGTCTACTATTAATACAGTATAATAATATTTTTAAATTTTATTATTATTGGTTTATTCAAGTTGATATGGCCATCGGCCCCCACAACACATAAATAAATTACCCTGCTTGATCATGTCAATGAATGTCCATATTTGAAATTGATGTGATGTTCTTTCTTCTTGCGATACTAATCTCAAATTCACTTTTGAGAGCTGATTCATCGAACCAAGGGAAATTTCTTCCTGCATCAATCATGATACATGTAATGGTAAATTACGAAACTACATAATATGCAATGTGTACATTAGGTCAGAGAAGGCGATGCTTTCGGCACGGATGTCAGTGTTTTTTTCCTTTTTCAGTGATTCTATCTATTACTACATGAATTTTGATACAATAAACCATTATTGTTCAATCAAGACAATTTTCACTCAAAAGATTCAGTTAATTAAAAGCACATTAGTCTCTAAAAATAGATTCCTAAGAAAATGTCACTGTAAAATTGTAGAATTGTTATCCAAGATGAGCCGTATTTTTATTCCCATATATGGACGAAATAAATGTGAACGTCTGGAGAAACTGATTTTATGTTCTCAAATTTTTCAGGTAAAAGAACAAGTGTCTGAAGACATACCACAGGAGGGGGATAGCTATTGTACCCGGGTTCTCTTTCTTGGTCCTGTCAACGAGGTGATCACTCATCTCAATTAACTTTAATATGACTATACTCAGTTTCATAACCCAAATATGATTTGATATCCGCAGGTGAAAGTGGACGCTGTAGCAAATGAAAAGAAAGCTTTCGTCATCATTGATGAACTGAAGGTTGCAGTGGGTTCAAAAGTGTTTGACCAAATGGACGAGGTTGTATGTCAATGACGATGAGACTATTTAAAAAAGTAGAAAAAGACCAACAACAAACAACAACATTGTCTCTATTTTTATTCCGCTCAACGGGGTAAAATCCTCTTCACATCATCGTTTAAAGCTACTCAAAAGTACCTAATGACTTGTATTAAATACAAAGTTTTGTTTTTACTCTCCAAGTAACGTGTGTAGTGATTGTGTGGGTGGGAATGACTTAGTATTCCACAGACACAAAAACTGTTTGGGACTAAAGAGACTGAAGGTGCAGGATAAATCCCGTGCCGTCAAAATTTTTTGCACTCTACTCCTTGTCAACAACAACAACAACAAAGACGGGGTCGAGAGTATAATAGTAGGGACGTACCTATATTTACAAAAACAATGTGTAACAGTGTGTCTACTAATGTATACAAATATAATTCAAATATTTATTCTTCCGAAGCACAGAACTAAATTCGTGTTACCTCTATGTTACTTATTATAATTGTTACTTATATACTTAAGTAGATAGTGTTGGAATAAAGCTGTAGTTTCATACTTTTGACTACATGATATTATGAAGACTAAAAAGTTAATACCATAAATGATAACGGGTACATAACGAATACATAAGTTATAGTCTAATTGCTATTGTTGTCATGTTTCAGAAATGACTATTTCTTTTTACCGAATAATGTACAGCTAAAAGGGACTTCTCCAAGGAGAAGAAGAATTTAACCCCCTTTAAATATAAGTTTTGTAATATAAGAAATGCGATATTTAAATACAAAATACTTAAAGAGAGATTACCTATTTATGGATTTCTTTGTTATGGTTAGCTCTAGTTAGCTTAGTTTTCAAAATTTATCAGCGTCATGTGTAAAAATGTCTTCTAATATTAATCGTACTCATTAACAGTAATGCATTGTGCCCTTGGCAGGTTCCCTTAAATTTGTGCACACACTGTGTACTACACACTCAACAAGTCTACTACTTAACTAGGGACATTTAAATTTTGACTTGGATGGGTTGTTCAGTATGTCGCTTCCTCTCTTGATAGTAAATTCTATAGGTTAGTCCAATGACTGACAATACTCCAACCAGGGCACATCCTGTCCACACAAATTTAAGAGAGACATTTTAATTTTAATGGAGATTGTCTTTTAAGCCAAGGAATTGATACTACATAAATTGATAATGTGTGTAGTATGTACCTCCACAGGCATAACCAACGACGTTCCGGTAAAAGTTCACAGCGTAAAACTCGCCTCCGGTTGAACTTATTTTACTATTTTAAAAAAATCAATTTGTCAACAAACTGTTCTCAACCGTGAAAAAAATGTATTTTAAAAATATGAAAATACTTGGATGGAAGAAGGGAATTGATGAGCATCACTGCAAGACCACAGGATAATTTGTCAGTGAAGGACATAGCTCCGTACACAAATCCACCACTCTCAACATTATTCCCTATCATGTCTGCCGTGATGGACAGACTCGTCACGAGTATAGCCGATGCTCCCCCACCTGTAAAACAATAATAATATTCCAGATTTACATTAAATTCTTCGAAAAAATGATCATTGGCCTTGTTATTCACCCTTGAGTCATCTTTTCCTACAATAAGTCAGGACAATTTCATTTTTAGGTGGCATTCCGGAAACATGACTAGTCTGAATCCAGGAAATTAATTGGAATTGGTGACGGATGGCAATCCATAAAAAAAAGTTCTAGCTAATTTGAGTATAAATCTGTGTGTGTGTCATGTTGAACACCCTTTCCAGTCAAATCTGACTCAGAGTCTACTGATACGCACAAGTCGGTCATAAATAAATAGAACAATGGTAATTCCTACATTCCCTCTGTCAACCTTGACTCAGTTCAATGAATTGTGTGAAACTTCTGTCTGATTTTGAATAACTAATTCACTTTGGATTAATTTCGTGAACCAACTGCTACTACTTCTGTGCACTCAAAAATTAGTAGAAACACGAGCATGACACGAGTCATTTAAGATTATTAGTCATTCTTCTTTATAATATGCAATGCAGGGAATATCATCTAATATCTAAATATCAACTAACGAAAAGTTAATACATAGACAAACCTAAAAGAGCAGCCACTCCGTAGATTCCATAATTACGAAGAAATTCACTCGACTCCCAGTCCAAACAGATGATGAAGAAGGAACCGAGGACGGACAACGCGGCCCCCATTATGTAACTCAGTTGCCGGCCGATATGTCTATTTTACATATAAATTGATTATTGTTTTACCAACGATATTTTTGTCATTAGAATTTGTCGATCCAAGTACCTATTAATAAACTTTATGATGAGGGCCACGAGGAACCCGGAAATATACATTGTCAGAGGGACGGAAGCCACTGAGCCTCTTTGGAGTCGGAGAGACTCTTGGAGATAAATTGGAACATATACCTGTAACGAATAAATTCATGTGTTGCATATTTTCATCAGACTTCATCAGAGAAATGTTTTCATTCCATAAAGTAACCGAACTTACTTGAGTCACGTTCACGCTCAGCCGAGTCGCCATGTAAATTCCAGCAACCTGTGCGTCACAGAAAAAGAATAACGACAACTTTTTAAATCCTCATTCGACAGCTATTGTTGAGTCAAAATTTGTCACCGGCATCTAAACGAGCCATATTAGTACGTCTCATAACAAAAGATTACAAAAGATAAAAAAAATTCTTACAATGTAAAATTGGGGCAACTTCAACCAGTCTTTCATGTTCATCTTGGATTTTCCTAGGCTTAGTGACTTCGTACTAAAAATTTTAGCTGGGCGAAAATTTTTTAAAAAATTGTCCTTCAATTCATGAGTAAAGTTCTGCTTGTCCATGTTCAGGCGATCTGTATAAAAGGTTTCATTTAGAAAAGAGTCAATATAATGCTCTTCTTAACCGTTAAGATTTAACGACATTCACAAAAAGATTTTACTTTTCTGAGCTTTCTTCTCCAATTGGAAAGCAATCTCCTCTCGCGCTTTACAAGCTTGCACTGCGGCCGAGTCTTCTTTGACGATTACATGGAAATAAATGACGAAGAGAGATCCTAGACAAACTGCCATCAATGCCAAGTTCTACACACACACACACACACACATACAATTACATACTTGAAATATCCTAATATTTAGTATGTACTCTGAATTTAATCTGTATCGTACTCTGAATTTGGAGTCATCAGTACTGTCAATTTTGTAATCATCTGAAAATCCAAATGTGAGCCAAGCAATGATGAACACTGTCACATTCGAAGCAACTGTGTATCCGTACCTAGTCAAATATAAGTATGCACAGACTCAGATCCTTCACAATTTCAGCAGACCATAGAAACCAAGCCTCTGGACATTTCGTGATGGACATACCTGATGGCCAACAATTCCGTTCTCACCAGCTCATTGGCACTCATTTTGGGAAGAAGGGCTAGATGTGAGACCTGAGTTGATGCCCATCCAATTTGAAATACTACAAAAATTAATTCACATACATGTATGATGGAAAATGTCATAACACAAGATGTTAAATATATTGCAACACATACACGGAATACTCACCTACAATGAATGGACTATAGTACAAAAATTTAACCCAATCATCCGACTCGGTGAAACCGATACAAGGTGAAAAGACAAAGGGAAAACTCGTGAGGACCAAAAGTACACCTTTTTAATACAAAATAAAATCAATAAAATCACGAATTGATCACGGGAAATTAGGGACAATGAAGGGATGACCATGACCTTACCAAAAAGATGCCATCTTTTTAACTTGGGTTGACCACCTGCAAGAAACAAATCATTTTTCACTCTCAACAAAACCTACTAACTGTTATTTGCATGTGTACACTACTACACATAATTTCTGCTCGAATTTTATTAGACCGTTCAAAAGTTCGTTATTATTCCCTGTTGAGCTCAGAGTGCGGATTATTATTCAGAAAACTTGTCCTAATTAGTCATGAGAGTCTAACTGTACATCCGTTACAAAAATGGCTGATATGGAATAATGAAACTCCAATTGAAAAAAATTGTTCAAGGAGTTTAGTACAGGGAGAAATGGTACATAAACAAATTGTTATTCTTACTTCGTCCAGTATTTTTCTTGCAGAGGAGGCAATTGAATGACCTATCGGCTGCATATCCAATCAAAGGAGTTGCGACTGCATCCACGACCTACAATGAGAGTTTGAAATGTAACCCGCAATGTGTCCGGCAACCTTTCCACTCACAAAAAACACCACACACACACACACGCAAACAAGATTTTGTGCTAACCTGCCCCAAGAGTAAGAGTCCTGCAGCATAGTCACTGCCCAACTTCACCACGTTCTACATTAGAAAGAAAGAACTTCATTAAGAACCTCATTCACCAAATTAACCATGTCATGGTGTCACCAAGTTTTCTTTCAAATTTTCGTTTTCTATATTTAAATAAAAATCTTGTCCTTCCACACTACTTGCCTGCAGATACAGGAGAAGGTAGGAGAACCACTAGGAGTAAACAAGAGAGGAGGAAAACAACAATTAAACACCATCATCATCGTACAGATGAATTAAATATTGTAATTAAGTAAACCATTTACCAAACTGGCACAAAGGTCATTCAACACATGGCCTGAACCATCAGCAGACTTGACTAATATGGACAATTTTCCAGTGTAATGAGATGAGGGATCATCCGTGGAGGTCATGTCAATCTTTTGACTGTTCGTATTAAAACTTAATTGTAATTGGGGAGAGGAAGAAGTTTTGATTTCAGACTCATTCGTGTCAATCCTTGTTACTTGTTGGTACGGTGGACAGGGGATTGTTGAGTTCTCCGCCACTGAAGAGTTCACTCCGAGATTTTTGGGAACAGACATTTTTCCACACAGACACCCACACACACTTTTTCTCACAATGTGATTTGTATTTTACTTTATTATACAATTCTTATAATTGTAAGAAATAAACTCCTATTATCGTGTATGATGCAACAGTCAATCAGCTAATCACATTTCAAAAATTCTCACAACTCTTTGTCTACCAAAGATGAAATGGTTTCCCTCTTTCCTTTACTGGAAAAATTTTAATGACGGTCGTAATAATAATAATATTTTAATAGTAATCCTATGTTTCTTTAACTGTACAACAACAGATCCTTCCTTCCTCTCTCTCTCTCTCTTGTGGTAGCAACAGCAGCAGAGGAGTAGGAGTTAAAAACTTCAACCCGTCGTTGTGTGTGTCTGAGAGTGTTTGCACAGGAACAGGTAGAGAAGAAGTGTTCAGATGATAAATGCACCAGATAAAAAGAGTGGAAATCACAATCGTTAACTTAATGATAAAAAAATTGTGGAGAGAGAGAGAGAGAGAGAGAGAGAGAGAGAGAGGATGAGCGAGGGAGAAGCACACACAAAACAGTAGACGACTCTTGATAAGACAATTTATAGGAAAAGTGTAAAATGCACTGAGAAAGTCTTCACACACACATAAATAAATAATAAAATTATATAATAATACAAAAGGGAGAGAGGATGAAAAAACAATGGTTTATATTTTGGAAGGAGGAAGCAGAGTAGGGATAGAGCAGATATTGGGGTGTCTGGCTGGGGTGCTGGAAGCGAAGGAACTGAAAGATACGTCCAGGATGAGAGAGACAAATATATATATACAGCAAAAAAATTTCTACTTCTTCTCTCACACTCAACCAAACACACACACACACATCTGCCTCGTTTCAATCACCTTTTAATAAAATTCAGCTCTATTTTCCCACTGCATCCATCCGTCTAATATTATGTCATGGCATGTAAAAGTCACACAATCTGTTCTCTCTGGACACCCCATGAGGAGGAGACTGAGAGACCTGGCAAAAATCACCCCAATCAAAATGTTCTCCTCATTCCATCCCATCTCCCATCATTCATCATCTGTTCTCAACAGATTGGAGTTGAAGCCGGAGCCTCCTAATGTCTATAATTTGTCATTTTCCTATCTCTGTCACATTTAAATGGTTAATCATCCTCCGCGAAATGACATGAGAACCTAGTTCCATTTAGTCACATTTTGGACATGTGGAGGAGGATAGTGAATGACTTACAGACTGTAAGTTACAGTCATTACATAATTGACATGTTGTAATTTTGATTAAAATTAATGCTATTAGTGCTTTCTGAAATGGGAGGAGAAGGAAGATTTTCGAAAAATTATAATTTGTAATTTATTTCCAAGAAGAGTGTTTTTTTAAAATAAAAAATCTCTTTCCTCTCCCCACAAATTGACGTTAGAGAATTCGTGGATTTTTAAATTAAAGTATATAAGCTAATTTTATTCTTTCAGTGGTATTTGATTTGAATGTAGGTTAAACAGTTGCACGTATCAGAGGAGGCTAATAATGATATGTAGAGCAAAAGTATAATTAAATGTGAAGACCTTCAACTTGAAAAAAAAGTTCTCACAAAGTCGGTCTCTCTGCCTGCCTGCCAATCTCATGCTATAACCTAAAATTTACTGTATGTACTTCATGTGTCTCGTACTTCTTTTATTTGTACATAAAAATTGTATTGTTATAAAAAATGAATATCCAGTTTACTACTCATATATTTGCATTGTTAATCTTTGTTTTGATTGTTATGGGTGATGACGACTCTCTTCTCGCATTTTTCACTGAAAGGGGGAGGAGAGATACAGTTATGATTCATAAGTTAGAAAAATTTTACAAAATAATTTCCTGATCTCCGTTTAACCTCACACACACACACACAGTGTTTTGATGAATGAGTTGATGATTTACGATCATTTACATACACCCTACTTATGTAATATTTATGATGAACTGATTGTAGAATACAAAATTCCTTGTTGTAAATATTTTTGTTGATTCTGTCATCAGGATTTTGGTTGTTCAAATAAAAATAATATGAAAAAATGGAGAATAAAAATTGAATTCTCAATTTAATCTCGAGTACAGAGTATTTACTTGATGAGGATTCATGGATGAACTTCTGTTCTCTCTTTCTGCTTTGGCCTATGGAACACTCGTGTGACAGTCAATCAATGACAGCTTCCGCCTCCTCCTCCCTTATTTACCCCATTTGTGCAAGGAAAGTTAGAGACATGATAACTTAATTAATCGTAAATCCCACTCCTCATGACATAATTGAACATGTTCATGGATGAAAATCTTATGCAAATCTCTCTCTCTGTCTCTTCTTCTCTATTTGTGTGTGTATGTATAGTGTTGGTCTATTTGATCAAATTAAAAAATTAAAACTCATTATATTTTATTGCAGAGTCAATGTGAGAGGATCCTTTCTATTATT
Organism: Pygmarrhopalites habei; assembly: GCA_009870185.1. Classification (NCBI taxonomy): domain Eukaryota; kingdom Metazoa; phylum Arthropoda; class Collembola; order Symphypleona; family Arrhopalitidae; genus Pygmarrhopalites; species Pygmarrhopalites habei. Next base: position 1,334 of record WJFB01003586.1, on the reverse strand, counting down.
TTTGCACGCGCTCACACTCTCCACTACACAAAATCATCCACGTCCTTAGCTCATGGTCCAGGGTTTCCTCTGTAAAGAGTGAACTTTGACCATCGTTCATGCACATTGCGTAGGACTATGGTGACACTTGAGAGTCAGGAGTCAGCAATAATAGAATACTTAAGATAAAATTAATTAAGAATTGAGATACCACTCACACTCCTTCCATACACGTACTTTCAACTACTTTCTTATGTAACCATTGAGTTATATAATAAAAAGGAATCATCATCCCTCTCTCTCGTTCACTGGACACATCTGACTACCCTCCAAGAATGTACTACTATTTACATGCAGTAGAACAAGATGACTTTCCACTCAGTCGTACTATTGTGCTGCTTAGTTATGCAGTTGCTCTCGATTAAGTTATTAATTGAATCCATCCTGTCTATCCCAACCCAGTCTGAACCGGAGAATTTTAATGCATTTCAAACTTTCAATTAAATCAACAATAAGTTCTTCGTACCTTCGCCTGAAATGAGAGACGACACTATCACTTGTATCCATGAATCTAATGTGTTTTACCTTTATTCACATTCAAGTTTATTACAATAAATGCACACTCATTAACTTTGTTCATTTAGTAATATTATTAAATAAGTTATTATAGGAAAAAAAGAAAACAGAATACATACATGCATATGTACTTATATTTATATATTACATTATATATATACGACATATTATCAGTGTAATAAGTCATACGTTAACAGATCAGTCTAATTCACTAAATGATAATACGTAGACAGTACGTAAATGGTAAAAATCTTCTTGTATTGTGTACGTGTGTTGCACACCAAATTAGAGTATATATACTTGTATATAAATTAAGTTTAAAAAATAATAATAAAACTGACAGCAAACTCACTGTATCTTCAGTGTCGAACTCGGACGGTTCTGACACTCTCGCCACTCGCACTCTGATCAAAAAAACTGGAATCAGATGTGCAAGATGCACTTGAATCCTCGATAAATCTTAAAGCTTGTTCCTTGGATACTCCCTTAATCCTCGATGACTAGAAATAAAACAGTTAACATAATAATTAATTTCAATAGCATCAACCATTAGTACACAATTTATTCCACTTTACATTGTAGTCAAGACTAACAGTATTTATTTATAAAATAGTGTTGTTATTAACCTGTGCAAAACCAACACCATAAGCACTCTGACATTGTTCGACAAATTCCTTCCTGAAGGTTGTGCAGATGAACTGGGCTTCGGATGACATTTCGTGAATAACTCGAGCTACCGCTTCCCTATGACCTCGATCTAATGCTTGGTCCACTTCATC
>WJFB01003585.1:0-12726 GCA_009870185.1 Pygmarrhopalites habei | reverse complement strand
GTTTTTAAATACCATTCATTAATCGTAATTTTATGTCATCTAAATACTAAATGACTCATCTCGGTCCTTCGGAAATTATTTCGTTCTTTCAGGAGGAAAGTTGGCGTGATGACAAATATATTCCAACTATAGGTGTTGATTTCAAAATTAAGTAAGCGAAATGTCTCTTTTTGTGGCTTTTCAAGAATTTCCTACCAATTCACTACACTAGCACATATCTCAACGTGTATTGACGTTTCTTTTTGTTCCTCAGGACCGTCGTTATTGATGGGAAAGTCGTTAAATTACAAATATGGTATTTCAAATATTTAATTATAGTGTAATTTTCATCAGTAATGAGTCATCATGAAAATTTTAGAAAAATTGTGACTTTTGTTAAAGGGATACTGCTGGACAGGAACGCTTCCGGACATTTACTTCTAGCTACTATCGTGGGGTATGTTTTTCGACACAAAAATCAAAATACATGTTATTAATGAAGAACCGAAATAACTTGAATAAATTATTGTTAGGCACATGGCTGTATCATTGTGTACAACTGTACTGACCAGAAGTCATTTGACAATATTGGGAAATGGTTGCAAGAAATTGAGGCCAATGCGTCAAGTGATATTTGCAAGTTAATTGTTGGGAATAAAGTTGACCTCGTAGGCGAAAAAGTTGTGGATTATCAAACGGGAAAGGTATGGTATTTTACCAACATTTGTAACTTTTCTATAGACTTGTGGACACTGTAAATTCATTCATGGATTTGTTGTAAATCAGAATCTGGCTGATAGTCTCAGTATTCCTTTTTTGGAAGGTAGTTTTAATATTTTCTTATACCTTTATGATGAAGGCTTCATGTATCATTTTGTGAAAGTCATACTTATGATATTTTGTACTTAAATGAATTTATAAAATAGCCTCTGCCAAAGAATTTGTCAATGTAAACCAGGCATTCATCGCGATGGCTACACAGGTCAGTCCCGAAAAAAGACGGATTTATTTATTACAAAAAAGAGTTTCTACACAAATTGACTTTATGTTTTTGTTTTCATCTTGTTCCAAAGATTAAGGAAAAAATTCGTCCACAAGACGCTGTACTGTATTCAGGTCAACCAACGAGATCACAGTCAACCCAACTAATTGAAATCCGGGAATCTCCTCCGACCACTCGTGGTCTTGGGTGTTGCTAAAGGTTTCTTATTTTCCTTCTTTGAAGTGCCTTTGTGTACGTTTGTCGTTGCATTCCACTGGTCTTGCCTTCGTCCACGCGGTAAACTTACACTTGCCTAATCTACAATATAGTATTTTATGAGTGTCGTGTACATTGAAGGTATAGCAATATTACTCAGCTTGTGATGGAGACTTCAGAGCAAAAAATGTTGTGTTTTTCACAATACGGTCATTTTTATTTTGTTTGAAAAGGTTGACCAAATATTTTCATTGTCGTTTTATTCCAGTCACAATCAATGTGATGTCTTATTATTTACTATCGTAATACTAAATCCAAAAAAATATGTAGTTTGAACAATGTAATATTGGAAGTACATTTTAAACGGTAGAATCACAGAGTTTATTTAGACTGAAGTTTGATGAATGAAGGTCAATTTTTTCGTGTCTTTATCTTTCATGGACATATTTTAGTTTCGAAAAATATTTTGTTGTTTGAATATTTTACAATCAATGTAAATAATCCACTCGCTATCCACTCGACATGTTACAAAGGAATGAGGATATTAGTAAGCGGAGAAGTTTTATGGTGCTCTTGCCTTATATAGCTTTTGTTGTCATTGTTGGATCTTTTTTGAATTTTTGTCTATATTGAAGAGCAAAGGCTGTTAAAATAATTAAACTACATAAAATCTTAGACTATGTATTATACAGTCTAAGATTTTATGTAGTAGGACATATTATGTCCTTAATACTCTAAGCATAAAATATTCTACAGCAAAGAGTAAAACATAAACCAACTTTAATTCAACAGCAGATTAATTTAGGATTGTGTTGACATAACTAAATACATGGGGAAATTGAGATATCAAAATAATGTTATATGTACTTGTATTTAGTAGCCGTATAAATATTTAGTATCAACATGATTCACAACGATGTTATGACCCAGTCATACAAATAGAGAGAGAGTGAGTGATTGAGTGGGTAAATTTTAACAATTACTATATAGATTATCACAACAACATGCAATTTACTTAGGTGTACATGGTGTTGACATTCTTACATTAATTTGTTAACCAGAGAAAAATTTTATGTCTCAACATTTAGATTCTGACTACGACAGTGGTAACAAATAACGACAGTATATATAAAGGTAGTAAATACGTCTACACATTTACTAAGTATTGTATTTGTATTTTAAAAAACGTCTACCACGAATATAACCATCGTAATACATTCTATTGTAGAGAATACGCTTATGTTTCTTTTCCTTTCAATTTTATTATAATTTTCTACATAGTGTAATGTTAGCAAATGTCCTCGTTGACAGATTTACTGGTAATTTTGATTCAACAGGACACACAAAGAGACCCATTTGATCCATATTTTGCACGCCATTTCTATAAGTACTTTATTACATACATAGAAAAATTCCACAGACATACACGCACATACAGCATAATGGGTAGTACCAGCGTCTTTTGGTCAGTTTGTTGTTACAGTATACCTTACTTTGTTACCTAGTTTTACCCTATGTATTGCTAGTATTAATTTGAGCTACACAGCCTGTGAGTTCTCTTATAAATAATAATATTATTAAGTAACTTTTTATGTTCCTTCAGTTTAAATGTAAATTAATTTTTGTATAAATGACTGATTTCCTCTCACATTATTGTTATTGTATCAACTGTACTTTGCAAGAGCTAATAATTTCTTGAGAATAAATTTACGAATTTATTCTTTAAAAATGTTATGTACTAAAAGTAAGTAAGAAGGGAGAGGGAATGTCAGTTGAGAGAAAACAAGTTGAATAAAATTGCTGCAATATTTCCGACTCTACTTCAGGTGTATATATCCTTTCCAAGAACTTGAGTAGTTTAGATTACATGTTTTCACGCTGTATTGAGATTCACTTTCATTTTTGGGAAAAACCATCAGATATTGTTCTTTTGTTTAAAAAAAATTTTTTTGAAACAGAAGGAATTAAATTTTAATGTTTTTGTTTGGTTGCACTGACTGAAGGGAAGGAGTATCCTTTCATTGAACCTCTTCAGATTCTTCTATACTACTCCCGTTGAATACTTTGACTGGGCTGGACGCATGACGATTGTGGATGGCTCCCAGGAACCCTTTGATTATCATGTAGGCACCCAGGGCCATGACGGGGAAAGGAATGATATTAAGAAAACTATGAAGAATGTCCACTGTGATCAGATTACGTAATTCCTTCCCATGTAGATGAGAACTCTCTTCAAGCCATGCAAAGGGTACAACCGCATGTTTGACCTTGGCGAAGCTATGAAATAAAATTGTATTATATTACATATTTATATTAATTAGGAAGTCATCGCTTCGCTAGTTCTTACCTTGGCATTGCTTTGTTGGGTCTCACTTCAATTGAAAATTGCATCCGACCATTAGTCTCGATCGTCGTTCCAGACAACTAGTTTGATAGAAAAGGAGACAGTGACAACAAAGTTACAAGGTTCATCAATAGAAAATGTGGAAAAAATTTGAAGACATGGGTAAGTAATTACCGGATGAAAACTTATCATTGTCATGTGTCTATCAAAATGTGGCTCCATCCCAATGACACCTGTAATTAAATGACAAACTGATCCCTGTTTTCTATTTACCAATTTCAGAAAAGACACTGGATGTAAGTTACTTACTGTCCTGGATCCATTCTTCGGCTCCAACTGTGACAAAAGACAAGTAATCTCAAATAGTACTAAAGTCATTAATATTGAACGTGTATGGAAAAAATTATGTAAGTTTGATAACGTACAAAAATGAGGTTGAGAAACCAACAGTGGAGCTCCTGTAATTGATTGAACTACTTAATTTTTTTATACAATTACAGAAAATCTTTTCACACTCTTCCATACTATGATACATATTGTATCTTACCATCCGCGCATGCTGCGATGTTAAACACGCCATCCATCTCATTACAACCTTCCAATTTGTTGTTGGGACAGTAACACAAATTTCCTGGATTTATTTTTGCAGACTGCCAGTTCTCTTTGGCAGAGACGAATCTGTACGTATGGACACCATGGGTCAAACCTTCATCATGGTAGGTGAGGGCAAAGGACCGGCAGATACCCGGAGCAAAAACTAGGCAAGAATAATTTATTATTATTGTGAAAACTCAGATTACAGGTTTAACACAGCAGTGATATTTAATTTGAATGACTTACTGTTGAGGATTGTGTTTTTAGTAATGTGGGGAGGAAAGTAGGTCCCATCACTTCCGTAAATCACGTTACAGGATTCATTGCTCCAGTAATTCAGTTTTTCCTCTCTATTGTAACTAATGACGCTCCCCACTTCTAATGGATCTTTCAGGCCACTCTGTGATGACAAAACAAACACCAAATCAAAATATCTCAAATGTGGATCAGTATCTAAGAATCATCTTTTCATTATTGGACGTACCTTGATGACAAATGTACCATCATCAGTCCCATTTTTCTGTAAATAGTGTCATTTTTTAGAAATTCAAATCCTTCATTCATATCTTTAATTTTTTTGGAAAAAAACCCTTATTAGCAATGGAGTGTGTCTACATAAGTGTGTTGTGTAATATAGCCTTGGTTATTTATTCTTCCGTGTTTCTGACTTCATAAACCTTGTCTTGACGTCATTTTAGTAGTATTTACTAAATACTATATACGAGAGACATTCGGGAATCAATATCTGAGAGACAAGGCATAGACATCGGAGGAGGTGGAGTCTAATGTTTTATCGACCACCTCGTTAAGGAGAGAGAGAGAGAGAAAGAGAGAGAAAATTTTAGGAATTTACTTGCAGTGCAATTAAAATAATGATACCCCCTATTTATGTCAGATGAGGACAGAAAAGCAAGGACTTTGACACTTTCTTTTCCGACTACGACGTTAAGACGTGATACATTCTTTGGGTGATATAGGGGGATTTGTCATTGTATTTATTGGAAACTGAAAAAGTGTCAATATGTACTTGCTTATTCACTGAAACAATAGGCTAACCTCCTTTTCATAATCAAATTCCCGAGAAACACCACACAGTCCATAATTTAAGTTTGTGTGGCAGTAAAACTAAATTAGAGTCAAAGGCAATAAACCCAAATAGGGCGAGGACAAAGTAAGTAAATATGATGGGGAGAAATATTGGAAATAAAATAGCAAGTCTTTTATTTACATTTTTAAGCAGGGCGAAGTTTCCGTCCTTGAAGAGGCAAGAGTGAAAGACAACAACAACATTTTTTGGAAATGTGATTATTTTATAGTTGGTAATATGATATTTTTTTAAACTAAATACCTTGAGGCTTTCAGGGATTTGAATTCCCATTTCACTAGAAATAGAAAATACACAATCTCAGATTAATTAAAAAATTTCACCAAAAAATTTGACCCAAGTCTCAGCTCAAATGACAGAAATGGAACACAATGAAAGCAATGTCTTACACGGCTAAATCTTTGACAGCTGAAAAGAGACAAAGTAGTAAGTAAGTAACAATTAAATGTTTTTGTGGGGATGTTTTTGACATGGGGGGAAAAATTGATGACTTACCTTGACTATTAAAAATTTCTTTGTAGGCCTTGAGAGGGACGCCGTCAAAAAGAATTTGACGTACTGTACCTGCAGACATTTATAACAACTTTGTACTAAAAATTTGTGCCGTACAGATTGGGATGACAAATTGTTATAGTCATAGGAGTAATCAGTATTTTTAAAATATTCATCATGACAGTCAAAGATGTGCTTACCGGTCAACGTCAAACGTTCACCTGAATTGCCAAAAAAACATTTAAAATTTAGTTTCTTGAGACACAACTTTCCATTAAACTTTAAAAAGCCAAATTGATTACCTTTACTCTTTAGTAAACCGTCCATCTAACACACAATGGAGAAATTTCCTTGTTATTAATCTGTTTATTTTCCCAACCACTGGAATACTCTGAGTACTAATGACTACTTTTACACTCGCTCACCTGTCCAACGATGTCATCATCCTGGATCAAATCACGGGCCATACTGGCAGTTGCCTATATACAGATGAAGAGAGGAGAAAGTTGTGTAATGGGAGTCTTCCCTCTTTCGTAAATATGTACAGATGGAGTTTTAATTGGACTCACAATAAAAATTAAATTGATGAAAGTTATGGTGTCGTCTTCCGTCCCATCACTCATATTGGGCATAAAGTAATACGTCTTGGTCATTCGATACTGGATTGTATCATTCTCCGCGTCCACCACCACGTCAACTTTTTTCCAGTCTTCCCTACACTCCCAAATTAACTTGTTAAGGAATCTTTTCGAATCCTAGTTATTAGTTGAATTAGTTATTCTTATTTACTCACAAATAAGTGTATGGGCCCATTTCTTTTAGATTAGCTTTTGCTATATATTTTACAGAACCAACAATTAGTTTCTCCCACTACAGTAACAATCCCAAATTGGTATAGTTGATTAATGACGACCATTCTCTTACCCCCGTTTGCAAACTCATCCGGATTAGTAATATTGAAGAAGCGAAATTTTAGATAAATTGGTATTGGCATGTCTTTCCAAGTATTCTGTAAATTAATATATTGTATCTCAATTTTGTTTTATCTTTCCACGAATGATTAACACGATCAATGTATTTTAAATTGTAAAGAAAAGAATCACTTACAAAGATACCTGTACCATTTTGTAAAACTGCCCCCTGAAAATTTAATAGTTTGTTTTTTCAATAAAATATGTATAAACATGAGACTCCAGACAATTGTTTGTTGCTTACACTCTTGGAAGTGGATGCAAAAATGAAATCGACTCCTCCCAAGCCTAAAGCCGTAAAGACAGCACAGAAAACAGAGCCAGTTGCTACCAGTTGTTTCGAATCACTGTTAAATTTCATAATTTTCATTTTGATCAATTTGTATATTAACCCCTCCTACTACTAAATGTAAAATACTCCTCCTCCTCCTCTCTTCCACTTGAAAACCTAATTAATTTTCTCTTTTCAGTTTTTGTGGGGGAACACAAAAGTTCAGACAAAAAAACACCCCATCAAACAAAATTCACGGAAATAACAATGAAAAATTGACAATAAAATGCGAAGACAGAGACAGAGAGAGAGGTAAGGAGACAAATAAGATGAACACTGTACATTTGTCTCAAAGATGTCAACTAAAGATGGACAAACAGAAAATGCTAACATATATAATAAGTAATCATAAGTATTTACAGTAACGGCTTCTTTTTCTTCTTGTTGGGTTGTTGTTGTGTATTGGACATCCTTCCCTTTGTTGTTGTCGGACAGACAAACAGAGTGTCACGCCCTGATTGTATTATTTTAAATGACGCATTTTGATGATAATTTTGAACTGGAGGTTTTGATGGGGGAGAATGATTTCCTCTCCAATTATTTCCGGTAATTGAATGTCGACGGAAACATCATCGACCCATGTATCCACTGTACACACACAGTATGAAATATAAAATCTTATATATCAATTCTTAATTGCTATTGGAGAAAGTATTGTTTTTTCCCGAAACATTTGTGTGTCCCACACACACACACTCACTCACTCACCTGGAATGAAGGACTGGAATGGAATGAGTACAACAGATCCACACAAATCAAAATGTATTGTGATGATATATTAATACTCTCTCCCCGATTCTAATGGATATTTAATGTTCTTTTTCGGAATTTTAATAGACGGGAGGGATGACGATGACGTGGATGATTCACTATAAAAACTCTTTGGCCTTCCCCAAGTTAATTAAATAATTCCTCCTCCTCCTCCTTCTACGTTATTACTAGTATGAAGGTACTTTAACTCATTTTTTCATGGTCTGTAGGGTGGCGAGACAGGACTCCGTGTGTGTTTGTGTGTGTCCCATTCAGAACTAAGTCAAGACGATTCTACGTTGGGCATTTTTCGTGTTCAACCTTCAGTTTTCCACTTTAGAATGTGGAGTCCCCAGAAAAAGGACAACAACAACAACGAAACATGAGGGAAACCTTCTCGTAGTCACTGTCATCGTCAGGAGTCGGGGTTGACAGGACAGGAGAGATAACTGGAAAAAAATACCCATGTTCAATAGACATATGACGCAAAAGGAAAGTGGGACCTTAAACTCCCGGGTAGTTAGGTAACCCAACTTGGGTTTAACTCACGAATGAGATGGATTGATGGGGCGTACATAATTGCTCAGAGTTATAAAGGCTTTTTATTGTAAGATGGCTTGCTGTATGTATGAACTTTTCTTGTGTTTTATAACACTCGTTGTTTACATTTTGTACAAAAAAATTTCGATTTACTCAGTCATCATGAATTTTCATACATGTGAGCTCAATAGTTCCAGAGTTCTCTATAACAATATCAGTGAAACGTAGTGAACCAAAAGACAGTATATAGTCAGCAGAGCTTTTGAAAACTTGGAGAAAAAGAGGGCAAGTACGTAATTATATATGGGAATCCGGAATAATTGTCACGTCAGTCAGTGGAGAGAAATTATACGGTCTGGGTTTAAAACATATCTTCTAATGTGACCTTCCTACTTTCTCAATTTCCCCACCCACTCTTTTCTCGGTCATGTGAATCTAATTGTAATGACACGTATTATAGATTCCTCCTGATTCTCATTCAGTCACCCCCCAGAACGTACATGATGACAAACATTTGGAGGAAATCAATGTCGTTATTTTCAGAATTAAATGAGAATTATTTTGGGAGAAATTGTGGTTTCGTCCGTCCGCTTTCCATGCATGGGACAGTGTCGTAACCAGGAGGAGATATATTATTGCCTAATGTGGTCACTAGTACATAGTATGTACTACATACGTAGTACGTAATATTGGTCACTAATAAACCTCATCTTCGGATGAGACTCAGCCATACTTTAAATCAATTTAATTTGAATCTTTTCCCTACTCCAAACACTTGTCTTTTATTCTGAATATTCGAGAGTCTCCTAAATAGTACATAAATTTGAGCATGAATCATTTCTATTTTTGCTCTCCCGATGAAACTAATCGATCAAAGATGTTTGTTATATAATGAATAGCAATAAATATTCAACTGCGGAAATACTGATGACTTTTACTGGAGAATGGATTGGCCTCATACAGTAGGAAGTACCTATGGTGTTTGATGGATGTGTAAAAACTTTTATTACAGCTATCATTACATTAATGTAGTCAGAATATTTATGGAAGATTGTGTCATATTCTCTGAGAATAGACTTGTCCAGCTTGGAGGCTCCAGGCTGGAGGTGTTTCTCCAGGAATAAGCCAACGATGTCTTTTTGCCGGGCGGAAAATTTGAGGAATTTTTTTTTTCGAGAAAAAACTTTTTGGCAAAAAGTTTTTGCAATTTCTTTTTAGAGAGGATAGTTTAGGATATTAATACAATTTTGAGATGTCACATGGGGAAAAATAAAAAGGGACAACCAAATCGTGGAAAAGGGAAACAAGTTGGAAATACTGATTGTGATAGTTTATCAAGGCAATTGAGGTGAATTTTTCTTTGAAAGTTTATAATGTATTTCCACAAAGGTTTTACAACAATCAGAGCATTTTGTTTATTCTTTTTTGTTTTACTATTCTAACAGACAAAATGGATTTTCTGTTACGGAAATGCTAGGCGATGGGTAAATTTTTCTAGTCAATTCTGTGTTGGACCCAAGATATATATGAAATTGAGACATGTTGTTCGTTTTTTCTATTTTTAATAGGAACTGTTTATTCAGAGCCCTTGCACATCAATATGAAGATGGAAATGTCAAAAATCATATAGATTTTAGGATGAAAGTGGTGGAACACATAAAATCCAACAAGATGCTGTACGAGCCATTCATGGAAGACGATGTGACATTTGATGACCATGGTAAATCTCTTCATTATAATTCATCATGTTGTATTTTTAGTATCAAATAATAATTTCATTCCCTTGTATATATTATGTTGCAGTTAAGGAATTAGCTGAACCTGGTACCTATGGGGGAAATGACAGTATTGTTGCATTCTCACGATTATACAATGTCACAATTGTAATTCATCAATTTAATTGTCCAGCCTGGGTTGTTCACAGTCCAGTACAACCACCAAAGAAGATATTAAATATCTCCTACCACAATGCAGACCATTACAATAGTGTTGGAAAGATCAATGGTACAATTGAATTGACCAAGGAGGAGAATCCTAAGGTCAATTCATCCATAATAATAAAGGGAATTTAAAGATTATTCTACAATTACTCAAGAATGTACATACTTCATGTAAAAATTGTTTTCGTTTCTATTTGCATACAGAGTGCTGGTGATGGAAAGGAGAAGAATAATGTTAAGAAAAATAATAATAATAACTCGAAACCTTCTGAAAAATCCCTGAGTGAACCACGGATGGAGAATTTGAAAATTACGGATGATGCCGATAATGAAACCACTACTGCAAAGAATAATAAAAGTGGTATGATAATCTCAAACTTCTTTATCACTGTAATAATTCACTGTTATCCTAATGAATGATTCATGACACTGCTCAATATTTTCATAGATACACCCAAGCCAACTCCACAGAACAAAGCAAAGGTACAATGCTAATAAAAACATTCACAAGAGAGATCTTTAATATTTTACCCTTAAGGAAATTACTCCAATATTTAAATACAAATTTTTTATGGTTCATAAAAATAGCTCTCACGACGTCAAAAGTTGGACATGAAGAAAAAGGACCGGAAAGCAGAGTCAATGCAAAGAAAAAGAGGAAATTCTTTGAGTGAATCATCGAAATCTATCGTTAGTAATAGTTTAGGCAATACTCCAATTGTGAAGACATTAAATATATGAACTAAGTATATTATTATGCCTTAGACTACTTGTCCTAACATTACTCTATTATAGTCAGGATTAGAAACACTAATCACGATAACTCGAGTCGTTAATTAATTTATTGAAATTAAGACTAAGGAGACGACGACGATGAATAATTAATATTTTTGAAACTGCTAGCATTTTACTCACAGCAGATTATTATTCTTGTATAATACTATTTATGCTTTTTTAAACCAATCATTCAATGTCCATTAGACTATTGTGAGCTCAAATTGGTGTCCCTCTCCACAGACACACACACTGTGTGAAATTATAAGGGAACAACCTTTTTCGAGAACTATTCTGTGCTAAATAAAATGTGAATCAACTATTCCATTGTCCTAATTAAACTTGTTTGTATTTTTTACAAAATCAACTTGTTGCAATTAAATGCACAACATGTTAGAGTGTGATACATTATTTTTGATTTTTCCTTTTCAAAGTAATTTGCTATATTGGCATTGACGTGATGTACACATGTGTCACAGTGACGAGAGCAATTAGGAACTTGTACTTTAATCGGCACTTTCTATCCTTATTGTTTTGATCGTTGTTGGCTAATGGACATTGAGGCATGGCTCATTACAATTACGCATGGGGCTTTGCATGGTTCCTCAAATTGTTTGTTTCTCCTTTTTTGTTGGGACAATGATCAATCTTTCTTCTTAGGCTCTCTCTCTCAGAATGACACTGGCACGACGACATGGTGAAAATTCATACTGAAAATCCTTATTCAAAGTGTTTGTCTGTGTGTTGAGGATTTTAAACAAAAGCAACTCCAGTCAAATTAGAGAGAAAAAAAATCAAAAGTTTGTATGTGCAATGGCGTCAAAAAAGTTCAGTGTCCTCCTTCTCTGTCTCACTTTTCTCTGGACCAGTATAGATTATGTCCAAGGGAACTTTTGTGGAGGTGGTCAAGGTATTAATTAATTTAAAGTACAAATTACGACTCACTCCGTTGCAACTTAATAAATGGATTTGTATGTGTAGGGATTCCCTCAAGAATCCGAGCCTGTCCCTACACCCCGGGTCTACAAGTGACCAAAGGACTTGGTATTTACGCTTAAATTTACATAACGTAGAGTGTAGAATTACACCAGATATTATTTCTATTTAACAATTGAATTTATTACATTTGTAAGCGAAAAATTGCAATCAAAGAATTTCAAAACGAACATGAAAGAGAAATCAATGAAGCCTTGGCTTCTTTGATGCGTAATTTTCATCCATCTGACGAAGACCCTCGATGGTAACGATGGCTTCTTCTCGAGAACAGTCTGGATGACCCCTCAAAAAGAAATCAATTTTCTTCTCTAAAAACTCATCCTCTAAGACTGTTGTTGTTGAATTTGGTGAGACAAGAGGTGTCAATATTTTGGTGAATCGGTAGTTAGATGGGTAATTTCGTTCTCTACACAAAAGACAGAGAGATTGTACTCATGAGACATTATTATATTGAATTGTACATCGAGTGAGGTTAAGTAATGCAATGTGTTAGTGACAACTTATTGTACTCACTTTTCAATCCCTTTCTCCTCCATCCACTTGTTTAGGTTAGCAATGTTGTCCATCGGAGTCATCATGTAAAAAGCTACGGGAGGACGGTAGTCACGATTTTGATCATGAGTCTAAAATTATTTTACAAGTAGTAGTGAATTATTATTAGAAAATTGTTATAAGTACAATTGTAATGTAATAATAATGAAACTCACTGTTT
>WJFB01003584.1:0-12733 GCA_009870185.1 Pygmarrhopalites habei | reverse complement strand
CGAACATTTCATGGGAAAATTTGTATGTGTGTGAGAGTGTCAATATTTCGGTCACCGAAAGCCGTTTTAGGACGAGTGTGACTCGAGGGGACCAAAGCCCCAGGCTCCTTCCACCACCTCTCGCTATAAACTCAAAAAATCAGGAGTGCCAAAATTCGTGTGTCACACTGTACAGTATGTACAAAAATGATAGGGACAGACATTTTTTGTACATTATTTTATTATGCTCCATCTAAAAATTCTGAAATAATTACATGACCATATAGATGTGTCAAGGAGTCCACATAGCTCACTTTAGGAATTTTCAACTGTGCATGTGGAAAAAAATTACAGAAAACGGAAAATGAGATGTACAAAAATGATAGGGACAGCAAGTTAAGGAAATTGTTTGAGGTCATTAAGATGAACTGTAAAGTAGCCTAATATTTAGTGGGACCCCCTGAAGCTTGAATGACTTGGAAAATTCTTTTGGGCATTGTGTCAATAAGGTTTTGAAGGGTGTCAATAGAGATGGAGTCCCAGGATAGATGAATTGCCATTTTGAGTTCTTCTTGAGTATTGTATTGCTTGCCATGAGCATAAACATCTCGAACCATGATGCCCCAAAGGTTCTCGATTGGGTTCAGATCTGGACTCCTGGCAGGCCATGGCAAAAGACGGACTTTTGCTTTCTCCAACCACCCTTTTGTTGACCTTGATGTATGCACTGAGGCATTGTCCTGCATAAAAATCCACCCTTTCCCCCCAATTTTGGTCCCTTGTCGAAGTAAGTGGGCTTTGAGGACTTCCTGGTAGTCTTCGGAGTCCATTCGTCCGTTGATTTCGTCCAGCTCAGTGGTCCCTTTGTACCCAAAGGCCCCCCACACCATCACCGACCCCCCACCTGGAAAAGTAAAAACAAGCCATTAGTCACCAGAAATAATAAACTGCAAAAAGTTTGAACTGACCTTGTTGTCTCTTGCTGAAAACCCGGGGCTCTTTTCGCAAATCGTGCCAGTAATGAGAATAACCATCAGGTCCATCAAGATTAAATTTTTTTTCATCACTAAATACCACCTTTCTCCATTCTGTTCCCCACGTCATATGCTCTCTGGCAAACTCCAGTCGGCGTTCCTTGTGTTTCATCGTCAATGGTGGTTTTTTCTGCATGGCTCTGTATTCTAGATGCGGAGTTTCCTTCAGACGGTTATAAACAGTCATAACTGCCACTTTTTTGGGAAGTTCTCGTTGAATTTCACGAATTGAGTACTCTCCTGTGGCGGCAAGCCGGGCTATTTGTCGAACAGATTGTGCACTCAAGGCTTGTTTTCGACCAGATTTGTGGCGTAGACTATCGTAATTCTCATCTAGTCTAAGAAAATTATGCACTACGTTCTTAGAACGACCTACCCGGGTAGCAATTTCACGGAGGGATAACTTGGGATTGACCTCTCTGGCCAGCGCTTCTATCTGACCTTTCTCTCTCTCAGTAAGTGGCTTCCCTCGACCCATTTTGACAAAATACTATACCCTGACCTCAAAACTTTTTGCACAAATTATTTTGTTGAACATTTCACCACAGGTTATATTATTATTCTGGTTGATGACAAGGCTGACGCGCGTGTCCCTATCATTTTTGTACAGTCCGTTTTGTAAAAAACGTCAGAAAAATTTTAGTCGGAGGAATGCAAACTGATAACAACTGTCTGGAATGCATATCATAACAGAGGCATTTCGTACATATTTTTGGAATTCAAAGAAATATGTACATATTGGCTGCACGACTCATCCTACGCCTGTCCCTATCATTTTTGTACATACTGTATATTCTCCTTGTACGGGGCCTCCTTTTTGTGTCATGGAGAGCTGCTCTGTTCTTATCTTGTTTTCCAAGGGAAGAATACAATGGCTGTGGCACTTTCAAGTCAAGCTAATTTTAAGCGGCTTAAGTCTTGGCAAGTAAATTAATTTCCAGTGTTATTTGTGTGTGGAAGGAAATACTTGGCTTGAATGGAGGACCATTGAATTACTCTGCTTGTTGTGAGATACAGAAGTGTCAAGAGAAGAGAAAAAGAGGAGGAAGAGGAATTGCAAGGATGATGATGGAAATTTTACATTTTACAGGAGGCACAATGGACTGGTTGTTGCGGCGCCGCTCTTCCAGCCCCCAATGTGTGTGTGTGTTGATCTTGTTCTAGTAGAGTCTAGGAGGACTGGAGGAGGATGATGAGAATCCTGGAGGATGGATAGGAATAATGGAGCGTGTGAGACGGGAGTGAGGAAGATGCGGGAACAACAACATGATTCACATGCAAATTTCCACCCTTTTAATATTCATTTGATCCTAATGGAAACCCCACCAAACCAACAACACCATCCAAAACATTGTCATTCGCAATATCTTCCCACACCAACATTCCCCCCACTTCCCCACACTCCACTCTAAATCTTCTTTCATCATTTCATTATTCTCCCACTTTTACTCTAACATCCCCACTAAATTCCTTCCTTTCTGGCTTGGCTTTCCCCTCCCAAATTTACATTTACACAAAAAAGCCTAGTTTAAATTCATAAATATACAGTCAGCCAGTTTGTGTGTGTGTAGGTAAACAGATAAACAACTTCACATAAATCCTCTATCCAACCAATCGACAATGTTTTTCTCATTCCATGTACTTACCATCACTTTCTCGGGTTGACTGGGATTTCCAAAAATGTGCGGAAAATCATATTCAACTTTCTACGCTATTTCTTCGTCCATGATTTTCGTTGGGAAAACATGAGGGAAAAGTCGAACCCAAGTTATTATTTGTGTATCCTGCCTCTCTCCCTCTCCGTCTCTCGTCTGATTGACAATTATGGGCAATACAAGAGCACAAAAATGACCACACGCCATGAATTATGAATCCTCAAGTCCAATTTTAATTCCTGTTCAGTTTTCCAAAAACGTAGAATACACAAAGTAGGAAATGTGCATATTGATCATAACTTTGAATCTCTTCCTTTCCAGACATTTTTCTTTTCTGGCCATAGGCGAGTGGCCAAAAGGACCATGTATATTTCACTTGACACTTCCCCCCAATTCTTCTCCCCTTGTAAAAGAGGAATATAGAGGCTAACGGCCGACAACTTTTAAAACTTGACATGTCTTCCTTTTCCCCTCTCATCCAACCTCCCTGACACGACATGTATTAGCGATGGAATTCCAGTATAATTTTTTTTTCTTCATTTCCACTAACACACACACAGGCACACAGGGAGAGAGGAAAAGAGACTACTACCCGGATGCCTTGACTTTCAAAATGAATGTTTAGTTGTGAGTGGGGTGGAAGTTGGACATTTATTGCAGAGTACATACCACACACAGTATAATTTCGGGACGTGTGTGTACACACACACCACACAGTTTCAGAGCCAAAGAATGTGTTCATTAATTGATTTTCCAGATATCTTCTCACCATTATAAGCCTTGTATGCCTTGCTACACGATGTGTGAGAGAGAGAGAGTTCATTCAGAATCCAAGAAGAGGAAGAAGAGAGAACCACACATTTTAAATTCCATTGTAACACAGTGTGGCTTATGGGATATTTTTGTTAGCCACACACACACACACACTCCTCACTCTTTACGAGTTGTACATGTTAAGATCCTCTTTTTTATTTACTAAAAGTATGTGCATCCACACACACACTGCACTGTAATGCAGTGTGAGATGTGAAGGTAGGCCCTTAATTGTTATTTTATTGTATCTGCTCATACATTTGAGATGAGATGAAAGGAGGGATTTAAAAAGTAATATAAAATGATGATGATATGATGGGTGTGTGTGTTGTACTCATTTTTTAAAAGCACACACACACACAAGGAATGATGGGTCCAGCAAGGGAGAAGAAAGGAGGAGAGGCTAATGAGAGGGAAGGAGGAAGGAGTTGGGGATTTGTACAACATGACATGCTCATAATAGTTGTGACAATAAAAGTAGAAAAAGAAGATTTTTCACGGTCGATAGCCTCGTGTTCATGTCCATGTGTGTTCATTGTTGTCATCATTATGTTAGCCTCTTTCTCCATATATTCTGTGTATGTGTGTCTGTCATCATCCACAACACACAGTGTTCACCTCTTCTTCCATTTCGTCTTGGTCCCTCTCTCCGTGTGTGTGCGTGTGTGTGTGAGTCCTCAGTGAGTGTGTAGGATGGGAACTGTGAATTATGAATGGGAGTTACGTATAATGGTTTGGCCGGGCACAAAAGAAGTGAATTTTGTAGTTGATACAAGAGGATTTGGGAGAAAAGAACAATTGTTGTTTTCTTATTCCATCAAGAAGAAGGGAGGAGAGGGAGGGAGGAAAAAAAGAAGACGAAAAGGGTTTCCATTTGCACACACAAAGCCATTTTGTTCTAATAGAGAGAGAGAGAGATAGAAAGAGGAGGAGGACAGGAGTTGGCCATATTGGAGAGAGAAAAGCCGTTGCCGCTTCGCCATGTGCGGTTTGTTTTGGTAAGAGTGAATTTTATATGAAAAAGTCTCATGAGAGTGCAAGCATCGATTTTGCGATCTCACTCAACCAACCAACCATCAATGGATCCTTCTCCTTCTTCTTCGACTTGAATAATCCCTATCTTTCCATCTCCCCACAACCATTAAAGCCATTCCCAGTCATCATCTCGGGTCGTCGTCGTCAATCTAAAATATCACTTCAAAATGACTTGAGCTCTCCGTCTCTTGTATCGAGAAAATTTTTATTATGATTCCTCAATGACAAATTAAACAAAGATCTCTCTCTCTCTCTTGAATATCATGGGCAGATTTAAGGGAACAGAAGACTGTGCGCTGAAAATGCAATATGCTCTTTTTTGCATTTGAACTGGTGGAAAGGAGGGCGTCTGGAGGCGAGAGAGAGAGAGAGAGAAGAGAAGAACAGACACACACAAAATCAGATATGATAAAAAGGGAATATGGGGTAATAAATAAAAGATGTTGAGGAGGAGGATCCGAGTATTTTGGAAAATTGCAGCTGTAATAATTTGTGGAGTTTGAGTTTAGTAATGGAGATGTAAGGTAGAGAGGATAGGTATATAGGTATCGATATGGGATATAATAGCGTATATAAATATACATACGTGTGTAGAGGAGTGAGTGTGTGTGTGTGTGGGGAGGGGGAAGTTAAAGAGAGAAAAGACTGTATTGAGAGAAAACAAGGAGGGTGCAAGGGAGACCAAAGCTTGTTTTCTATTCAAACAAACGCAACTGTGAACTTATCAACGCGCTTCTAATCTCCTTTGGCCTGCGTCGTCTTCCTCCCTCTCTTTCTCTCTTTCTTCCGTCTTCAACTTCCTAATCGGAGTGGAAAAAACTGCAATAAGACTCATCTAAGTATAAGATGAGGCGGGTGAGAGAGAGACCCGGATTACTCACATTGACCGTGCAAAATGAAAACGAAAAGAAACCAAAAATACCCAAACCACACTTTTGTGTGTACCTAGCCCTCCTCCTCCTTCTCCTCTTACTCTAAATGCACATGTAGACAGTGTGAGTGTTACATTCTTTTCATATTATTATTATGTTTAAATACACACACACACCACCGCTCCGCCACTACCATCACACAAGGCTTTGAGCTTTGGATACTGTAGGAATAGGAAGGAAGGAAAGAAGAGGAACGTGACTTCTTACTCCAGGTCTAATTTATGACCACCTATTAACTCTGATTCTCTATTATTATTTGAGCCATTCGGCTGACGACTTTAGAGGAGGAAAAACATAATTTGTGTGGTGTGTGGCATCCTCCTCTCCATCTCTCTCTCTTCTTCCGTCCCTGTCTCTCTCTCTCTATCACTCTTTCTCCAGAGTAGAGGTAGGACAAAAAAAGGAAACCACACTCTGTCACACTATAGCAATGAAAAAAAGAAGAAGAAGAGAAGGATTATGGACGATTCTTAACGACAACAAATAGCAACACATTATCTCACTCTCTTCTCAATGAGCTCATGTAATCTTCCTAAATTACTTTGAATCAACAGGACCACAATAACCTACCATTAAATTATGAGGATAGCCAAGCTTACACACATAATTTAAAATATGCATCAACCAACAGAAGTTGTCGTGTGGATAAAATACAAACTAGTAGTAAAGTACGGTTGACAAGAGGAGAGAGAGTACACACACACAAATCTTCAGGGTTGTACTTATGTAACTTGTGTAAGATTTTTTTTCTTTTGATTTTTATAAAATTTCTTCAGTCTGACAGAGTTTTTCTGTCCATGATCGTCCATTATCACGGCAGTTAAATAATTGTGAAGATCCAAGAAAGGACAGCTCAGCTTGCCAAAAATAATTTTTGCGCGGTGGTACTAGCTCGAACTCGAACGAGTGGCAAATGTAGAGAAAAGGAGAAGGAGACTACCAAGATTTTTTGAGTTTGAATGAGATGAGAATGATTTGGACTCTCCATCTTATGGAAGTTGATGATGATTGATGTTTGAAAAGAACTGCTACTACTGCATGCAGGGGCAGGGAGAAAATTAGCCATAAAATGTGAAATGAAGGGTGTCTACAGAATGAATTTGTATGGCAAAAATCCTTTTGGAAAAAAAATAATTGTTTTGAATTGTGAAACAGATATCATCATCATCCAGTGATTCTGCTATGTATTTACATGTGTAAAAGTCCATCTGTTTGGATCTGATGGGATGATAATGAGTGAGTGTGTGTGTGTGTGTGTTGGAACTCAGCTACCCTTTTCTTCTTCTCCATGAATGACTGACTTGACTGTTGGGTGGTGGATGACATGAACAAAAATTTTTTTTAAACTTTAGTATTCAATAATCATTATTTAATTCAATATATGGTGGCTCTACTTACATGTACTTTGGAAGTTTCATTACCATTGGTTTGGGTGTCCTGATGGATTTGATGCGTGTGTGGTAAGATGTGCTGAGAGAGAGAGGGGAAAAAGAGTAGAATTATTGTAGTGGAATGATAATATTATAAGGAAGTGAAGGAAGGAACTTGAAACTCCAGAGTCAAGATGGGGCATGTCAATGTACAAAGAGAGGATGAAGAGAGAAAGAGGGAGAGAAGGATGGGGAAGCCGTGTGCGTAGTGTATTTTTTTAATATTTAAGATGGTCTTCTGACTGCCGCAGCAGATTTGAGTTGGTGTATTCCTGCTGAAAATGAAGATGAGAGATGAGAATGTGATGAGATGCATTCTTATTTGACAGGAGCAGGAACCATATTTTGAGGAGGATTTTTTTCCATCCTTCTTCTTAATACACAAGTACTTGTGTGTGTCTGTGTGTGTTGTATGAAGAGATGTGTACTATACTGTTTGGATCAAGTTGCTCCCAGATACGATGTAATACACAAGATTGTTCCTTGTAGTACATACGACTCTTCTCATTTTGCTTCATTGATGTGATTTCTATATTCTACAAAGTCTCACAACACACATGCTCGATTTCCTCAGTATGATTTTTGGTTGTGTGTGCTGTGTGGCGTGGGAATGTGGGAACTTGTTTTCAATCACCACACAACATCATCACATCTTTTTATTACTTCATTCCACATCATATCGACACACACAGTATGTACAGAATACAGATACACAGTTACATGCTACATGTCTCAGAGGACTTCTCTCCTTTTTACTATAAATTACTGGATACCATGCTGACGTCCCGAATACATGAAATTATAAAACTATCTTTAATGTAAAGTCAATGACATAGGGACATCAACATGAATGGTCTCCCTTCCTATCTCGTATGTTTAATTCTATTACAGTAAATACAACACAATGTAACATGTTTGAAAAGAACTCGACAAGCTATCATTCTTCCATCAGCTCAGCCGTACAAGCCAACACTCTTTTTGTCTTGCTCTTGTCAAGACAAAAAGTGCTAATTGATTCATTATTTTATCATTTGCTTCCGTTCTTTTCACACTCAACTCTTCAAAAATCTTTTCCTTGTCAAGGATATTACAACTCGTCTCGTATTTGGAATAGCAATGTGTACAATCTATACTTTCTTTTTTTACTGTTCGTTGATGTTTTGCAGTGTACAACAATTTCCTATTTTATACAGAATTATTAAGCGCTAGGTTTAGTGTGTGTAGACAAAATTCAAAATTTGCAATTAAATTTCAAGGAGGATGGAATAAGATTTTCAATTTTGAACATTGTTGCTTTCACTGACATTTTGGTACACCTTTCCACTTCCTCTTCTTCTTGTACAGGATTGTCGGGTGTCGTTCCACAAATTTCTTCTGCTTCATCCGGAGATTTTCTTGTGTCACTCCTGTCCACCGTGTAAATCCCATCAACTTTCTCCATCCGACCGCAAGCGCAATCTTCTTCTGTCTGATCATGTTCATGGTCAAGAGGGTCTTCGTCGTCGTCACTCTGTCTCTCTTCTCCCCTGACTTAATGATTTTCATAAAAGAGTTGTTAGGACTAAAATTTTAATTACTTATTATGATACAAAATACTGAGGGTACTTACGACGAGTCTCTAGAATTTTCTTGTTGAAATTATTCACAGAATGTTGACTACGACCGATTGTGGTGAAAGCTGCTGACGATGATGATGGGATCATTACAGATGATGATTTAAATTGTGACTGTAGTCTATGAGAACGTCTTTTTCTTCTACGATAATTTCCAACTTCAAAAAGATCAGCTTTTGGGTCCAAAGTCCAGTAATTCCCTTTCCCTGGTTGACTTTTATCACGAGGAACTTTGACAAAACAAGAATTCAGACTGAGATTATGACGAATAGAATTTTGCCATCCTTGTCGATTCTCACGGTAGTAAGGGAATTTGTCCATGATGAAATGGTAAATTCCATTCAGTGTCAATTTTCGGTCTGATGAGTTCTCGATAGCCATTGCTATTAGGGCAATGTAAGAAAACGGTGGTTTGGAATAAATTTGCATTTTGTTCCAACTACTTGGACACACAAGGGACATGGCCAAAGATGACCTTGGATTATTGAGGAAGTGAGGAAAGGAGTCAGGGAAAAAGAGTCCAGAAGTGGAGGAGGAAATACTATCATTTGTGCTGGTAGTGTAACAACTTCTGAGTCTACTCAAGGATGATAGTAGAGTATTTTCAGGGAAAACCCGGCTGGGATTCCTTCCCATCCATGGCATTTCAAATGAGGAGGAAGAGGAGGACTCGTCACCAGCAACTTCATCACAAGAAATGGACACACGGGATGACGACGACGACGTTGTTGTTGTCACAGGGAAACAAGGTTTGTAATTTTGAAATGTACTCATAGTACTAAATGTTCACTACAATTACTTGAGACACTTTCAAGACTTGGGATGTGACAAAGGTTATTGGTGTTTGCGTGTGTGTGTGTGTGATGTCCTGATGACAAGATAATTAGTGGGGAAAAAACTTTTTCCTGAAGGAGGAAAGAACGGGTCGCCGCCAGCAGTTACATTTGGAGAAGGCAAGCCGATGATGATTTGGTAGATTTTTCGACAGTTTGGAATTGTCTGTGTGACTCTGGACGTCGTTTGAGCGGAAATGAAAGACAAGAAAAGCCGCCCAGAAAAAGATTTTTTGGGGAAGAGAGAACTGAGATAAAGTTAAAGATAAAGAGGGAGAGGGCAAGAAAGTAAAGTCAAAAGAGATGGAAGAGAGAGAGAGAGAGAGAGATTTTTAAAGACTTGTGTGTAAAGTTTATTGATATTTTGGGTGATTGTTATTGTTTGACAGAGACTTTAATTTTCATTTACGCTCATCTCCCAACTCGGCTCGTTAGTTAGTTGATACAAGTGAAGGAAAACAGTGTGATGATGAGGACTAACAGAAACATTTTTTCCTCGACTGACTCCCAACCCTCCTTTCCAAGCAAACCGACAATTTTCCATGATTACTTTCCTCCTATACATTACTAACTTGTCTGTCAACGGGAACGAACTAAATTACAAATTATCCATCCTCACTTCATTCATCCCTGACAAAGTTTTCTATGAGGATTCTATGTATTTAACAAATATCGTCATCATCATTATCAACACAACTTGTTGTTGATATGATATAAATCCTCATCCTGATTCACAATTCATCTGATCTGTATCTTTCAAAGACAAACTATTGATGATGAATAGAGTGAACCACACACACACACGGACACAAGTACATATGGGGATGTGGAGGCGAAATAAGTTTCCCTTTATCCTCATGTCATACCTAACGCTGTATGTTTAGTCAGTATAAAAACATCTACAGGGATCTTCTTCCAATGGGAAGTAGAAGATTCCTTACTCTGCTCCTTTAACTACATTATAAGAGTCAAGTGATGGAAGACAAGAGAGAGAGAGAGAAAAAGTTGGCCACCCATGTTCTCTCCATCTCACATATCATATGTGTTATTTACTCTCTCAACTGGGGAAGGTGACCACCCCATTTTATAAACAAAACATGGAACATTGTACACTTCCTCCTTCTTCTTCTTCCGATTTTCAATATTATCTTTAGTTGATCCGCAATTACAAACAATTTACAAACATAACAGACACACACAGCGTACAACTGGGTAGACCGCTTTCTTTTATCTACTACCGACGACAGCTTCTCATCATCTCACAATACACATTGTCTAACTATATATTTAGGAAATATAGGAAGGCTCAAGTAGGAGGGCATAGATAAGCAAATTAGAACACCCAGACCTTACTAAGTGTTTGATGAATCACATATTAACTTCATCACTTATGCTTTCACACAATATTTTCTGAGATGATATCATAAATCTGTTTTTTTATAAAAAAAAATATATTGAATGACTGATCCTTGAATTACAACAAAAATGTAATATTGAATGGTACACAGTTTCCTTTAAAAAATGTTAAATAGACAATTTGTCAAAATTTTATTAACACCATGTCATAAATTAGAACTTATTGGGGATGCTAATAATTATTGGTACATTAATAAATCTTTGACTATTAAAGATACATTAATGGTCCCCATAATTATTAAGATATATTGTTGATATTTGCTTCCGTAAAAATAAATAAATTATTGACTAACATTTGACCATAATAATACTAAGATTCAAATTGTATTTTCAAGGCCTTGTACAATCATGAATACACTCACGGGACAACTTTTTAATAATGTGAAGGAACTTCACACATGTATTACATGTATTTTTGCTTTTATATTACGTAAGAATGATGATCACAAACTTTGGAATGCTTGTCATAACTCGGCAACAGCAACGATAAAAATTAAAATATAATGACTTTAAAAATTCTTAGGCATAATCGTCCACTTGAGGAAACATATTGGAAATAAATTGAACATTTAAAAGTGCACATGTCATTAAAAATCATAAAAACAAACGCGAATTAATATATATGTACCCCTTTCAAATTAAACATGTGTCTGATTGTGAATAAGATGCACCAACGGCATTTTCTTCGTAATGAACTCCTTACGCACTTGGATTATTCTTCATCAAAGTGACGTCAGAGTCCACCATGTCTTTGACAAGACTCTATTCAAAAGAATAAAAATACAAATGTTATTTTCACATGAATTAATAACTATCGTGGACCATGAGGAAGTATGTGTAGTATGTAGTATTAAACTTACAAGGAATTGAACTTTCGGTTTCCACCCAAAACTCTCTTTGGCTTTTGTAGGATCACCCAGAAGAAATTCCTTTTGAAAAATGAAATATTTATATACTGATCATACGCTTATTAAATATCCTAAAGTAGGATTACTAATTGGCTGAGTGACGTACAACTTCTGTAGGACGGTAATATTTTGGATTAACTTTCACTCGAACACAATTTGTCCCTTCTTCTTTCCCCACTTCATTAATTCCTTCTCCTTCCCAGTAAATTTTTTTCCCAACACATTTGAAGGCTTCTTCCACAAATTCTCGAACACTGTGTGCTTCCCCTGTAGCAATCACAAAATCTTCTGGTTTGTCTTGCTGTAACATCATCCACATTGCCTAATTAAATCAAAACAAAGATACATACTAATTAGTAAAAACAATTTTTCTTTCGACTTTCCGCAGTCACCACTCTACTCAGAGATCTCAATTAATTATATTAAACGAGTTTTTAACGTTCCGGATGCATTTAAAAGTCAATATCCGGTCACCCCAAATTTAATAGACTTTGACACTATTTCAAAATTGTAAATGGAAACCACATTAAACTGAGTTTGTAAGAGATTAGAAACATTAGTAGACCTGTTTACTTGTAATATTTGCTCTGCGGACGAGTGGGACGAAGTCCCGCTTGTTAGTAAATAATAATACTCCCCGTCATCATGTCGATAAAAAAATCCAATATCTTTAAAAAGATACACATTTTAAAATTACAATCAACATGACCAAGTACCTCAACATAGTCTTTTGCATGACCCCAATCTCTTCTTGCATCTAGATTTCCCAATTCAAAAGATTCCAATTGACCTACAGAAATCTTCGCAACGGAACGAGTAATTTTCCGGGTCACAAAATTTTCTCCTCTTCTTGGACTCTCATGATTGAACAAAATCCCATTACAAGCATACATGCCATAAGCCTCTCTATAGTTTGTCACAATCCAATAGGCAAATAGTTTAGCACAGCCTGAATGAGGAAATAAATGAATGAGTCAATAAATAACCATATTAGTTAAAGGAGAGGTTCGGCCATGTGACCTTAGAATATGTACATGACGTGTTTAAAAAAAGTTGACCTACAGGTCGCTGGAAAAAATATATCT
>WJFB01003583.1:0-12735 GCA_009870185.1 Pygmarrhopalites habei | reverse complement strand
CTGCACCTCTCCTCTGGAAAATGACAATGCTCTATTTCACATTCAAAACCTTTCTTTTCAATGTGAATGACGTCGTCAATCTTCGAAATTGGGGAAGACATCACGAAATCCTGAACAACGTTTTGAAAATTATACACCAATTTCATAGTAAGCCCCAAATTTATTTAAAGTAGAAACATTTATTTCCGAATTTATTTTTGCATCACAGAAAGAATGACGTAATTTTTGTATTTCAGCGCCAAAAAGCATTCGCCACGAAGGAAAAGGTACACTTCGCTGTATGAAACTTTCACTCTTTGCTGTTCTCTTCTCTGCTTTCATGGACTCTTCTTTTGCCCTCAATCGTCCGGAATTCCCCAGTCATCTCACATCTCTCTTTCAAAATCGCCGCGCCCTTCCCACGTGGCTCAAACTAATATTCATGGGGTTCCATTTTTATTTGAATTTTTTCCATTTTTATTTCTACTCCTTTTACTTGTCCTCCGTTTTCTTTTGTGTGGGTGCTATCTTACCAATTGTCTCTTCGCTCCAGTCTGGTTCCAGTTCGAACTTCCCTCCAGACTTGGCCACTTTAAGTCGTAGTGAATTTTCTCAAAAATATTTGATTTTGTCAATCCTGTTTCAAAATTTTAATGCTCATTTCCAAATTTTTGTCTTGGGGATTGAAGTATTTTTGATTTGGGTGATTGGCTTGAATTTGTTCCAAGCTGTCATTTTGGGGAGTTTAAGGGCCCTCGTGTTGGCCCTAGTCTCCATCATCATTTTGTGGTACTTGATCACTGAACTGGGTCAAGTTTATGAGGAGTCTCACAATATACTCGAGTCATGGGTCGGAGGAACAGGAAACAACATTTTGTTTGTGAAACATTTGAAAGGGTGTAGACCCTTAAGGGTCAACATCGGGTCATTCTTCTTTGCGGACAGTCACTTGGTCCTTACTATAATGGGGATTGTCATTCAGAGTTCAGCTAATATACTGGTCACTTATCGAGCCGAGTAACCAAACCAGATCTGGGTCAAAGGTCATGGGTCACTTTTTCTTTGTCAGTTTTGATCTTTTTCCTTGGACAGGATTCCATCTGATTTCTCTTCCGCTTTATTTTGAGGTAACGAAGTATGGAGGGTGCTCTGTGTGCAAATAACAACAAGTAAGTGTCACTTCGCTCTACTTGCCCACAGAGCACAGGATTGGGTAAATAGTGCCATTAAGTGTTGTACCGAATAATTGGCCAACGCACAGCCACATGCAAAATAATTTTTTCGATTTAAAAATAAATTCGCTGGCCTTCTTGTAAAATAACGTAAGTGCAGTTGGCCCCTGACGCAGTATCAAAGCGAGCTCTAGGGTACAATGAGAGTGTATGCTGCGCCAGGGGTGAAATGTACTTAGGTCATTTTGCATTTAGGCCAGCGAAATGTGAACTTTTTTTTTAAAAAAACTATTTTTAAGCGTATAAATTAAACTTGTAATTTTGAAATAGATGAATAAATAATTTTTTTATTAAAAAATACATATTGTGTATGCGCGGGAATTACTTTTTTTGAAAGTAGTCGCTCTGGCTGCCAGAGACTGGGATATTAGTAGATGTGAAGTGGAGGGATAGCTTCGTTTGTCAATAGCATGATGTCAACCGCATTAGACTACACAAAAACTATCGACTGACAGTTTTAATATTTTTTGAAAATATTATTTCCGATCCGATCATCTCAGACGGTCAGAAGAAGGGTCACAATTTGACTTGTGAGGAAATCCAGAAACAAAAGAGTTGAAGCTCTCTCCATGATTGTGAAAGGTCCAGATCGGATTCCAAGATTTGGTAAAGATAGACACATTGTCTTATAAAAATTTCGATGACTGTCCAACCTGAAGCATTTCGACTTGATCAGAATTTGTTGTTTGTTTGTGCTGGCCCAATTTCGCAGGGATGACAAATGCTGAATTGAAAAGAAAGATGTACCCCATGGTCACTACAATGGAGTAGAGTGCAGAGAAAATTGCGAGGATTGGTTCTGTATGAAGTAGACGGATCCCTCCCACACCACCACCAACAATCCCAATTGCGAGACAAAATACTTTGACGAGGAATATGATTGTTGACCAACCTAGGTTGAAGAAGGAGAGTTTGAGGTGGAGAATCCTCATCGACATGACGAATTTATGAAGGCCACCCGTAGTCCTTCCTATTCTTAGTCCTATCTGTGGCGACAAACCAGTTTTTAAAATTTACTTAACAGAGGGCGCTCGGATCGCAACATGGAGGTCAAATTCGGATTCCCCGTGGTCGATTACTCCTATAGGAAAAATATTATTTTGACAAGTAGAATTGATCTTTTTGTCAGTAGAAATAATCTTTTTGACAAGTAAAATTAATTTTTTTTGATGAGTAGAGTTAATTTTTTTATCAGTAGAATTATTTTTTTTGACAAGTAATCATTTTATCAGTAGAAATAATCTTATCCAGTAAATGTACTTCTTTTAACACGTAATCGCTCTGAAAATTGAAGTAACACAACAATTTAGTGAGGGCATTGAAAAAGTTTGAATTTTCTCTAATGTAATTATTATTAATTTAATATTTGAAAATCTAAACTGTGTTTACAGTGTAAACTTTACACAAGTACACAATGTACGGTACGAAAGTACCAACTTGCACATTATGTGTGTGTGTTAAGGAGGAGGAGAACAACTACATAGTTAGCCATGTATCTTGAGGAGGGGGAGGTCAGAGTGCATGTGGAAGGTAGCCCTATAAAAATATATCTGGAGATCATCTATGAGTGTGTATCCACTTTTTAAAAGCGTTGGATTCCATTCTCTCAGCTGCAGTAGGGACTATGAGAGAAAAAAAACGATTTTCCGAATGTAATAAGTCTCAAAAATGTAGTTTGATTGGAACTGATATCTGTAAAATAGTGTAACGTTTAATAATTGACATGTTGAAAAATGAGCCGAGATAATTTTCAGAGTGATTATGAATTAAAAGGAGTACTTTTAATGGATAAGATGGCTACTTGTCAAAAAAAATAATTCTACTCAGTAGAATCTACTGACAAAAAAATTAATTCTACTTGTCAAAAAAGTTAACGTCCTACCCCTATATACCTTCCGAGATCTCGGCGGGAAGGTTCAAATTACGACCCTAACTTTCTGCGATGAAACCGATTTTCTGACATTTTGAGGTCAAACCAGTGACGTCGAAGATTTTTTCTGCACACCATGAGCACAGTGAGCGGTCAGGGCCACTTTTGAATGAATTTGGAAAAATATTTTCGAAAAAATTTGAATAGCATTATGGCGGTAAAACACATACTGAAGTTTGGCTTGCTGTGGGCGGTTTATCGCCAAATATGGCGGATCGGCTAGTAACTCAAAAACTTCCTCATGTCAACAGGTATCCGTCCACTGAGTTTCAGATGTTTCTATAAACGAGTTTATTTTAGCCGTCTTTTTTAGTTTCGTCATTTTCCTTACTTTTTCAAGAAAAATGGATCACGCCGACCCGCCTGGCGGGCGTCTTTACGATTAACTTTTCTTTATATTCTGGGAACTGATGTAGTTGGATCCCCTCTACAAAATAAGCGTATAAAAAGAGGCACTTGGGCGGGTCACCCTATACCCACTTTGGTCGAACATGTTCTTTATGAAATTGTGAGTGGAATGAATTTTCATGTGATTTTACGTGACACTCTCTAGTCCCCTCAAACGCATCTCGTTGGCTTGCAAGCAAAGTAACCTATGTGCAGGTTTTCTTAACTGCAAAGTAACCTATGTGCACACGTCTTGGCATAGAAAAAAACCATAGAATGTCACTCTTCCTGCACACTGCACATAGGTTACTTTGCAGCTAGGAATTTTCAGAAGCTGCACATAAGTTACTTTGCATTTAGGGAGAAGTGTAAATAGGTTACTTTGCTTGCAAGCCAACGATCTGTTACCGCAATAAAATGGCAATTCATTTTAAAGATCTTTGAACACGGAATTGAGACTTGACACGAGACTTGATGGAATATTGAATCTAACCTGGAAATCTAGGAAAGAGCTTCACATTCAATTCTGGCCAACGAACAAACATTTGATTCATAAAAGTAATCATCAATTTGACTGTGACATTAAGTCACTCAAGATTTTATCCCCGCCACTTTCAAAGTATGACTTTCATAGTATCATCCCATCCAAAGTATGACGTAATTAAAACCCATGAATAATCTGACGATTATTTTGTGTGCGGACAAAAAGTAAGAAGAATTTATTAGAGCAAAGAAATTCCTTACATCGGCCAAGAGAAAACTCTTGGGGGAAAACAAAGTAATTTATTTCCAATACTCACAAGTAAAATTGTCGTTAGTGTTGGTGAGTTGGATCATTGTGCGTTGTAAGAACAAAACTTGAAAAATTGCAAAACAGAGAAACTTCTCTTAGCTTGTTGAATTGACATTGAAATACCGAGGGAGAATTGATTCTTGGTTCAGACTATTATTTCCAGAGTTTCTTCCGTTCCATTTTTTAAATACAGGTTGCCGTGTTGTTTTGCCAGTTGAAAATAGTGGGATTTATCTTCCCCATCCCCATCCTGTGCAATGAGATACACAATAAAGTATAGTAATCAAATGACTGCAGGAAATTTGCAAGAGAGAAAGTAAATTGTTAGTTAGTATTTATGTACCTCCACCATAGCCACCAAATCGTCGACGTCCATAGCCACCTGGAAGAAATATAAACAAATTTTATATAAGTAATTCTCTTGTAGTCCTTTCCCTTAGAAAATTCTGAAATTTGTCAAGCATGTAGAGAGCCTGCTGAGGCTACACATGTTTTCATGTCAAAAACATGGAAGTCAGTAGACAGATGCCAATGTGTAGTTTTGGACTGTGGTGTCCATAATCAAATTTTTCGTACCGTATCCTGCCAAAGAACAACAGAAAAAGAATTATAATTAGCACAATATTTATGTACAGTAATTTTTCAAAAACAATTCTGCAAGCAAATTGTTTGCCAAACATTTTTGAATTTTCTCATAGCCGAAGAAAATGTTAGCCAATTTGTTTGACAACTCAACAAATTAGGACGTTCTTGGCTGAATGTAGTAAAATTCAAATGTTGTCTCTCAAGTTCTTACCGCCATATCCTGTAAAATATCAAAAGAATAACAGAAGGAATTAAAAATTTTATTTCATTTCAAAATTAACAACTTTCCTGCAATCGAAACGTCGGAAAGAAGGAATGAAAATAGAAAAGATACAAGTTTCAAGAGAAATTAGTTCTGGCACAAAAAGGAAAAAGAAATAAATTACCTCCATAAAATCTTCTGCCGCCGCCCCAGCCCCAACCTAAATAAAAGAAAACAAAATGTCAATTCTAGCCATTTACTTTCTCCCGGGGATCAGCCTTCAGCTTTAGTCTTCACCGGCCATTATAAAAAATACAAAACTGATGGAGAGGTCACTCTCCCAATACTCAAAATTTGGTTCCCTTGTAGATTAAGGGCCTCTGAGCTTAACTGAATTTTCCAAAAAAGTACTCACCACCCCCGTAGCCACCGAACCCGCGGCCAAATCCGCCAATGAAAAATTCAGCTGTATTTAAATCGTCTTCATCCCCCGCCTTCTGTCCCACTGTTCCAGCATCCGCAATACTTTCCACTTTCCCTTCCTTATTTTCCTCCACTCCAGGCACTCCAGCATAGACACACGCAGCCAGTACGACAACAGACAGTAAAATCTGTACCAAATCAAATGAAATTACAGTAAAAATTCAAAATAAAATTTAGGAAAAGGTAATGATTTCTTACAACTCCCTTCATTATGACTTGAAGGACGCGAGATTCTTTGGTTCTGATAGGGAATTTGTAGTTTGACAAAACTCAAACAGAAAAGTGAGACCTGGCTGGACTCTCCACTTTCTTTTATATCTGTCCCTTATGAACACATTAGGAGATACAATGAGCTCAGAACCGGACAAAAAGGAGGAGCAGTGGACTCTGACGTAGGATATTTCCTTTCCTTCATTTTTTACACATAATCCAATGGTTAATGACACCCATGCTTCATCGTCATTGAAGCTTCCAAGAAATTAGTACAAAAAAGATTTCTCAAAAAATCATGACCACAAAAAATTAATTCTAATTAACATACAAAATAAAGGTAGTCGAGGGGTCCTCCGTGCATAAAAAAATGAGTTGCATAATCCGTTCAGGATAATAATCTCCAATAATTTCTGAGATGGTGACAATTTTTTGTTTTTCTCAGAAAAAAAATTGTTCCGAGAATCTTCACACACACACACACGGGGAGAGAGACCGGCTGGATCCGGTTTCAACCGCTCTCTGTCTGGATGGTCGGATTGACGTCAGTCCAATCTCCACGTAAATCACGAACCTGGCAAAAAATTTCCATTCAATTTATTCAAAAACATGACGATGACATACGACATGTTTTGGTTCAGTTCCGTTGGGACACACTGGACACACGCTCTTTTTTCGTTGAGACAACCTGAGAGAGAGAGAGGGTAGAGGGTGTGTGTTTGTGAATGATTTGGAGTGTTAACAAAGACACGATTTAGCAGTGGGTGTAATTACTTTGAATTGTTTGTCAGGTTATGAATGGCCGGCTGAGAGAGAGAGAGAGAGAGAGAGATTATGATGGAGTGATGATGGTGTGTGTCCATGGGTGTCTGTGTGTTATGCTTGTTTCCTATATCCGACGTCGTGCGGCAGAGGAGGAAAAATATGCTTTTGTCTGGATAAGAAGAAAACTGCAGGAAGGCTGTGCGCAAAAAATTGTGTCTCATCTTTTGTCAGAATAACAAGTCAATTTTTTGTCCTACTCAATTTTTGCTGTTTCACTCCTGACGCTTTGAAGGCGGTTTTTTTCTACTACCTGGGACTGGAGTAAATCAGTAATCATAATTGATTTGGATTTAAAATTTTTCCATAAAATATACAACGTATGATTACACGGAGTGAAGGGATAATTACGGACTGCCAGTACACATAGATATGCAATGATAATTATTAGCACAAAGTTCACGCCTAATTTTTTGAAAATTCGATCTGCTCCAATTTCCCACTTGTCCAGTTGTACTTGACTTGAAGTGTCCTCCTCAAATTGAGGACCCCAATCCTTAAAAGCAAATCCATGTCATGTCATCTCAAGTGACTTGAGTCAAGTCATTGACATACAAACTCATCACACACACACACGTCTGTGGAAAAAACAATCGACATTGCATTATCATTATTATCATTTCACACTTGAGAACCAGAGAGACACTCTCCGAGAGAGAGAGATCCTCCACAATTAAATCCAGAATTAAGGTCACATGATCTAGGCTCTGTAATAAAAAATTAATGCATTATGCAGTGTGTGTGTGTGTTGTCCTGTGCGTGTTAGACGACATTGAGCCCTTATCAAAAAAATTGTGGAAAAATTCTGATGTATTTCATCATTGTATTTTGCTCTACCCTCCGCGTGCTTGTGTGTGTGTGTTTAGAGATGGAAACACATACAAAGATGATCCCCTCTCGTTTGATCATCACTCTCTCACCTGGCACAATTAATGAACATTTAAATCCTACGTTTTTTTATCATGGGAATCAAGTGGACCTCGTGAGGAGGGTCTCCTTCTACCGTAAAGGCTGTTAATTATAACCTCCCTCTAATTACCACGAATGCCCTTGTCCATCATTTACTTTTGTGGAAAAAATGCTGCTCTGGATTCTAGCCTCCTTCTAATTATGGCCTCAATTCCAATAGCAGAGCGGATCTATAATTAAATAAAGTTGCCAGACGCTAGGAATGGAATTACTGACCGCCCTTCTAATTAGAATCTTTTCGGTATTTATAATCTCCCTTTATCATTCACCTTGAACTGTTCTGGGCTGGAAAAAACACGTTTTGGATGGCACACACAACATCCCATCCACCCACACACAGACACACACACTAAATTAAACATTAATCATGTTCATTCCAGCGTTCGTGTAAATTAGTTTAAAAATAAATATAATTAAAAGATTTACTGTTTGTACAATTTTTTTTTAAAAAAATGGATTTTACGGAGAAGAAAAGAGTAGAGAATCCACGACTGAGAGCCAATATCTTGTCAAGATTATTTTTTTGGTGGATTTACCCACTTTTTAGAAGAGGGGCCAAGGAAGATCTCACCCCGGATGACCTCTACAGTGTCCTCAAGGGAGATGAGTCTGGGTTTCGAGGGTCAATGTTGGCAGCGTATGAAATGCACACGACCCATTAAATTGAACTGAATTTAAATCGTAGTCTTAAATCGGTCACTTCCCGGTCAATTTTTAAAATTGTGACCGGCTTAAATTCCCCACAATTTTTGCAAACCCAGTCATTTGCACGTATGAATGTGAACCTACTGCGGCTAAAAGCAATAATTGCTTTTAGTTTGCTAGTTTTGCAATTATTGCAAAGATCGAATCCGGTCGCTATTTTAGAAATTGACCTCGAGGGGACCGAATGACCTGGCCAAAGACTATGATTAACGTTCTTTTTTAAAAAATCGAATTACTTGTAGACAGGATTTTTTTGCAATTATTGTAGGGAATGGGAGAAAGAATGTGAAATGGCAAAGAAGAAGAATAGAGAACCAAAATTTTATAAAGCAATGTTGAGAGTTTACTGGAGATTTTATGCACTCCTCGGTCTCTGCCACACCTTCAATGAAATCGTCGTTAGGTACACAACTTTTCGTTTCTTTTTGAAAATATCTCAATTTTTTAATCAGTTCATCAGGATTTGCAATTCGAATTCGAACGTTTCATCATTTGAACAAAGGAAATGGTAATTATTTGAAAAAATTGTTGCAGAGTATCGCAAACGATTTTACTACAAAGACTGATTGCGGCGATCGGGGATCCAGAGTCGAGTAGACGTGATCAATATTTGTACGGGACAGGGATAGTCCTTTGTACTCTCTTCTACACTTTGATGCTCCATTCAACAGTTTTTGGCCTGATGCATCTAGGGATGCGATGTCGTGTGTCTTGTTGCTCCCTCATCTATCGAAAGGCACTCAGACTGAGCAAAGCGGCTCAGCATCAAACGACCGTCGGTCAAATCATGAATCTCTTGTCGAATGACGTGGTCAGTCCTTATCCTCTATTTTTGATTTAACTTGAATTATTTAACTAAATTTCTAAGGTTTGACATAATGTGAAGAGCTGTGAATTTAAGGAAAAATTGTAAGTACATTTAACTGGTTTATGTAGAGTCGGTTCGACACAAACTTGATATTTCTGCACTATCTGTACATCGGGCCACTTCAAGGGGCCATATTTATGTACCTTCTTTGGACAGAGGGTGACTTAAATGAGTCTTGTTTGGCGGGGGCTGGGTTTGTCCTATTTTTGATGCCAATCCAATGTAAGTTTTTTTAAAAATATTTTTTAAAATGACAAAATAATAAAAATACCTGGGTTTTGTTTCGGAAATTCATAACGGAATTTGAGTGTCGTAATTTTGTGTGGCTGTAGATTACATTGGAAAATTCTCGGTCATCTTTCGATATCAGATTGCGAAGCGGACGGATGTTCGTGGTCAAATTATGAGTGAAATCATTGTTGCCATCAGGTAAACACGCCTCTCAAATTTCGACGAATGGTTTCAAGGATGACTTTCATAAAAATTGTGTATGGAAATGAATGTTCTGAATTTTAAATAGGGTTATCAAGCAGTACGCGTGGGAGGTCCCTTTTTCAGCCCTTGTCAACAGCATTAGAAAGTAAAGTCAACCACTCGACCATTTATATTTCCACTGTCAATTCATAATTTCGAATTACGGATCCCTTATTTTACTGTTGTTGTTGTTGTTGTGGATTGATGGATGGGGAAGCGTAGGTGTGTGGAGGAGGTCGTAAAGGAAGCTGTGAGTGGAGTACAGTCGACTTGGGTGGTCCATCCTCAGAAAGGACTCCCAGACAAGAAATGCTCTTTCACATATGGGAAGAACCACCCAAGTTGACTGTACTAGACTCGCAGCTTCCCGTCCCATGGAGACCTCCTGTGTCCCGCACACACACACAAACATCTCTGTTCCTCCAGCAAGCCCAACAGCAAGACGAGGGAACCTTAATTTGATTTTAATTTTAAAATTTTGACAAACTCACAGATTGGAGGTCAAGTACCTGAAGAAGACGGCCTACCTCCGTGCATTCTACATGTCACTGTACACATCCGGAGCCAAAATGATGATGGGCCTCACAGCCCTCACTATCGTCCTCCAAGGGCGGGACCTACGAGCAGACCAAGTTTTCTTTGCGCTCACTGTCTACAATATTATGCAACTGTACGTCGGAGAAAAATCATTTCACATTACGTCATCTTCCTAATTTAAATGACCCTTTAATTACAATGAAAATAATTTCAAACTATAGCATGATGGTCTGGTTCGTCCCAACCGCCGCAGCACACATTGGAGAGATTTTTGTGTCTCTCAATCGAATTGAGGTAACCTTTCAGGGCCGTCTATAATTCTCATACAAAATCCTAGAACTTATTTTTCAGTAAAAAATATATACAAAATATTGTATTTTCTTAGACATTCCTTGTTTTGGATGAGAAGAAACCAACAGAAGCTCTCAAAGTTTTCAAACCCTTCGCATTGGACGGGAAA
Source organism: Pygmarrhopalites habei (assembly GCA_009870185.1). NCBI lineage: Eukaryota > Metazoa > Arthropoda > Collembola > Symphypleona > Arrhopalitidae > Pygmarrhopalites > Pygmarrhopalites habei. Next base: position 2,099 of record WJFB01003583.1, on the reverse strand, counting down.
GAGAAGGAACCCAGCATGGGAATTATGGACCCCTCTATCGTCATGACCGAAGCCACTGCCAGGTACCCATTTTTTGAATTCCCCGCCATCACACACACAAAACTGAGAAATTCTTAGGCTTAGATTCCAATGGAGAATACAACGGAATTTACAGGGGAAATTTTTCCTGTCTCCCAATTTTGATTGATAGTGCAAAAAATTCCTCACATTTCGAAATTCCTAAAATATTTCTAGCTGGACACCAGCTCGAGTGACCCTGGACAACATAACTTTGAATGTACGGGGTGACCGTGTAGTCATGGTCATTGGCCCAGTTGGATCTGGAAAAGTAAGGCGTTTAAATTTTCCTACTCAGATTCAGAACTTTTTTTTAAAAAAAACTTGTTTAATTTTGACGTTCCTAAATTTTTTGCAAATTCTTAGACGTCATTTCTGCATGCTCTCATCTCCGAGTTGCCCATCGACAAAGGAAAGTGTGTAATAAATGGCCGGACTTCTTACGCCGCACAAGAACCATGGATATTTTCAGGGAATCTCCGTCAAAATATTCTATTCGGTCGAGACTACGACGAGTCAAGGTATAATTCAGTCATCCATGCTTCTGCCTTGGAAGAAGACCTTAAACAATTACCATTCGGTGAGAATACAATTGTGGGTGACCGTGGGATTGCCCTCTCCGGTGGTCAAAAGGCTCGGGTCAATTTGGCTCGAGCTCTTTATCAAGATGCTGACATTTACCTGTTAGATGACCCACTCAGTGCTGTGGATGCTCGGGTTAGTCGACACATTTTTGAAAAATGTGTTCAAGGACATCTGAAAGGGAAACTGAGGATTTTGGTCACTCATCAACTTCAGTATTTACCGCAAGCGGACCACATCGTCGTTTTAAATAGCGTAACAAATTTTTCGTAAAAACGCGCCTTCAATCTCTAAATTCAAAAATAGTACTGAACTCTAATCTGCTGTAAAATAGGGTCAAATCTTGGCACAAGGAACCCATTCCGAGCTGGTGCACAAAGGGATCGATTTTGTAAGTCTCATGGCTGGCAGTGAAGAAGAAGTGTCAAAGAGGAAGGATAGTGAGGTCAACTCGGTCAAGGAAGAAGAGGTAAAAGAGAATCAATTATGAATTTGGCCAATACTAATTTTTTCCATGGGAGTTTCGGCACAATTTTTTACAAACTAATTTTGTACACAAATTACTTTTGTCTTTTGAGTAGCTAATTCTTTGATAATTGCTTGCAAAAAATAAAAAGAGTGCTAAAAATTTGCATGTAGGCTAAGGCTCCTGGTAAAAAGGACGAGAAACCAGAAGCTGTGGCAGAAAAATTTGCGGGTGGTTCTGTCAGTGGGAAAACTTACTGGGAATATTTCCGTTCGGGAAAATCGATGCTTGGGATGATCCTTCTATTCATGGGATTCGTACTGTCGCAATTATTCGCAAGTAGTGCGGATTACTGGTTGTCTCACTGGTCAGTAATTTCGACCATTTAATTAAATCCTAATTTTATTACCAAAATCTTGAAGGTCGAAAAGTTTCCATCGTGTCTAGAATCAGTTTTGATTTCATTGACCGAAGTTGGCAGTTTCATAAGTATTCCCCGCCATTTTTGAAATGGAATTGACGAAAAGATATGAAACATAGTTGTTGAGTTGTTTTGTGAATGTTTTTTGACAGGACGAAAAGAGGGAGAGAAGAAAGGAAGGAGTGTGAAGCAAAACTGAATATCACAAGCAGTATCACTCGCCACCAATTCTTTGAGCAGAGACTGGAAGAGGATGGGGACCCTTGTGACAATATACTCGACAATTACTTGTACTTGTATATCTACCTTGGCCTCGTCGTCTCATTTTTTGTGCTGTCCAACTCGAGGGCTGTCTACTTTTTCCAGTACTGCATGTCCATAAGTATTAACATTCACAATCGAATGTTCTCAGCTCTCACCAGATGTCCAACTAAATTTTTTGACGACAATCCGTCTGGTAAAAGAAATTAATTATAGAAGAAATTTTTTTTAGATTTGCCAGAGTTACACTCTTAAAATAGAAGGGAAAATGTTGGATGGAAAGTGGATTTTCCACGGAATGGGAGAAAGTTT
>WJFB01003582.1:0-12739 GCA_009870185.1 Pygmarrhopalites habei | reverse complement strand
CTCTGGGAGTTCCAAATGTTTCCGCAAGGGGACACAAAATTCCTTGTGGTAGAGTTTCCGGGATAGGTAAACCGACACGGGTGTCGGTTTTCCCTTGAGTTCTTCTACAGCTTTTGCTACAGTCACATTTTGGATTCCAGTCACTCCAGTTTCTTGAATAATTTTGACCAACTCCAGCGCCACTGTCGAACTGATGAGTGTATACCGGTCAAAATGTCCTTCGATAGATGGCGCCCATTTCCCAGCCAATGAAACATTCTTCCCTCCTTTTTGCAACTCTAGCCAGTCAGCAAAGAGTTGCTTAGCAAAAATTTGGGCAATCTTGACATGAAATAATTTGTATTTCCCATCTCCATGAAATCTTTCCCGAGCAAAGCGTACCCTCAACTTTTTCATCTCTTCCCGCTGAAACCGATTCCCTACAAAGCGTCCATCGAATCCGAAATGTTGACAAACTTTGGAATTGTAGGATTCTTTTTCTGACAACTGTGGAAAATTTGAACCCTTAATTTTTTCCTTTTCTTCCTTGACAATTTTTCTCTCTTTTCCTCGTCTCGACCACCGCAGGGCAGGGTGACCTTTAGCTTTGTGCCGATCCGAGTGACCCACTCCACCCACGTCGTCCTTGGCTAGATGGTTGTGAGTGTACCCTTTGAAGAGGATGACTAGAAGGAATTGAAGGGCATCTTTCCAATAACCAAAGGTCAAAAGTTGTTCAAGATTTTCGTAGAGGGTCCTTGGATGATTTTTGTACATCCAGTAAAGGCAGTCATGGTAAGGTCGACGGACCCCTTTCCCTTCACGGATGTCACGAAGGGCTGCTATCATCTTAAGGGTGTGGGTTGGATGGTGTGTCCAGGATTTTGCCAAGAGGGATTTAGTATTGTCTTCAGTTGATCGTTCCATCACTTGGAAGAAGAAGTCGATTCGGGGGTCACCAGAACTGGAGAAGGAAACGCCACCAGCTTCTGTCGTACTTTTTTGACTTTCTGCGATGGCACTTGTCACGAAAGCAGACTCGGTTTGTTGAGGGAGTTCAGTTTGAAATTTACATGGGGATTTCAAAAGATTTGTTTGGAGTTCTTCGGAGAAGGATTCAAAGAGACGTTTGTGGTTGAGGGTAAAGTCTTTGAATTTCATGGTCCCTTTCTTGGAACGAGGGGGGTGAGGGGAAGAGGAAGGGGTCCCCTTCTCTTCTTGGTCAATTTCCATGTTCATTTTGAGCGGGAATCTAGAGACAAATATATTTTTACATTCTAAATATTAAATATTTTTGTATCAAATTTTTTAAAAATTTTAAAATAGACAGAAAGTTGATGACTCACGTGAAATCTGGATGGAAAATCCTGGCTTGCTGTAGTAAAGAATGACGTGTCCGCTCTGAATACTCCTGGCTCAATATTTGTCTCTGAGGATTTTGTGGACGTGATAATGGAAGAGGGATTCTGAAAATGGATAATAATATTCAGAAATGATTATTCCGTGACGTCATTCCGGTGAAAAATTTCAGAGTATGTAAGTTAAAATATTGTACTTTGGCAAAATTATTTTGTGACAAAATTTTTGTCCCTCCTGAACACACACACACACACACTACATACCCACCAACATAATTTTTGTGTGTACTAACACACATGAATAAAATGAATAAAAAATTTTATACACACACAAACACGATGAAAAAGGAGAGCCGGCCGGAGAACGTAATGTGAACTCTTTTGGAATAGACAAACGTTGGAGAGACAGACAGGAGTGGAAGAGAGTCGAGTCTGGAAGGTTTTGTGTGTGTGAGGGGAGTACAGAGAGTAGAAAATACTGTGGGAGGATTTAGAGTGCCCTTCAAAATGTGTCCCCTCATAATACATACACACACACACAAGGGAGTATATTAATGTACATGTATGACTGTGTGTTCGTATATCTTTATAAGGGGTTTCAGAGAATGTGTTGGGTGTTAAAGCCATGAGTCATGTTTTCGTATGAAAACGTTTTGTGCAGACTATGTGAGTAGTGTGTGTGTGTTTGTGTGTGGAGGGGAAGAGGAGGATAGAGGGTAAGTAGAAGTTATTGTGGTGTGTCTTTCTACCAGGCCTGTTAGCTCAATACTCAAATCAATTGATTAACTCTGGGGTTTGTAGTCTCGGCTTCAAATCCCACACAGGCCAACCTTTACCATAGCAGTAACTTGCATGTGCAAGCTACTGCTCCAGTGTACGACTCCGTACATTTAACTTTTGCTACAATTATTTTTTGTGCAACTTTGCATGTACAATTTTTTTTAAAAAAAATACTTTTAAATTACTGAAAATAAAAATTATTTTTGTAGGTGATGTTTCGAAATGTAAATGACTTGCACTTTTAAAATTGAAACTTATTTTTTGTTGAAAATCACAATTTACTTTGTGGGTGAAAGCACACACACAGTGTGTTTGTCATACACACTTTTACTGTTTTTAGTGGAATTATTTCAAAATATTGTTGCCAGTTTCCTTTTCATCAAGATTCTTACATGCATTTCAAAGAAGGATAGTTCTCAAAATTCAGTCTATTACTTTACTAAATGGTATTATTAGTAGCTATTAAATTAATTGTGTGTGTGTGGCAATACATCTTAAATTAGAAAGAATTTAAAAATTAAACACATACAAACGCAGATACAAAATTACAATTTAGTAAGGGATTAAAATAAACTCAATGTTCTCATGTCTAGAATGTTTTTAGAAATAATTACCCATTAAGTCATCAAACTTTTAAAAATGTCAAAAAACTTGGATCAAAGTCTTTCAGAACCAATACACTTTGCAGCTGCAAGAGTAAATAGTAAACGTAATTAGTTAAATACCCTGGTCATAACATATTGCTCGTACAAATCAACAAATTATATACAATAGAAAAGTATTTTTATTTTTACTTACCGGTGTTTTGTGCATCCAAAGTTTTTCCTTCCGTCTACTCTTGCTTCAGGTAGAAAATGTCACACAAAAGTGAAACTGGATATATTAATATTCTGTATTTCAGAAAAATAAGCAGGAGACAAATGTCAAGCAGTATTAATGTACAAAATCTCAAAATAAATGTGGAAACACACACAATTATTTACCCACGTGGAAAAATCCTAAGATCCGCAAAATTATTTAAATGTCGCCGAGCGGGTGTCCTAAACACACGCCACGGACCTCTCCTCGCCCATTTTAACTTCATTGGCAATTTAACGTTAATACGGAGGTTGCACTACGAATGATAGAATCATTTAATGAGTCTTTTAACACAGAAAAGAGCCCTCTGGTGATCGGAGCTCAAGTTATTTTCTAAGCAAAAAGACTCATTAAATGATTTTATCATTCGTAGTGCAACCTCCTTAATAAGTTATGCTATTTTGATGATCTCGTCACTAAAAGTAATATCGACATTTTGTAATCATTGATTATCAATCAATGTGTCCTACACCCAAAAAATCATACGACACACAACACAAACTCAATTAAATTGCCATTATCACATAATCCATTACACTTTTGCCTGACCAAGATTAGTCTCTAAGCTGCCCATCATAATTTGTATAACAACTTGCCGATTATGCCAGAGTAAAATAGCAGCCTTTATAAATACCAATACAATTATATTTATTTCAGAATTCATGCAAAATTATTTACACCAATAGTTAAATCTACACCCTAGTATTCCACACAAAATTTGAACAGTTGAAAATTGCGAAGGTTCAAAGCTCGTTCGATGAACATGACACATGATGTGTCCATATGACGAAATTGTGTCCCAGGCCAATCTGCGTCTGCAGTCAGTCCATTGAATTCCAGGAAATGTAAACACATCAGAATAAATTATTCTGAATAATTTCTTGAAAACTTTCCAGTGAAAAGTCAGCTCGTCTGAGTTCAGGTTTGAGTTCCGTTGTCTCCTGTTCTAACATTATCATAGTCGGTGCTTTTCTGTCTATATACTACACACCATGTGTAGTTCACATTAAACAAATTACTTACACTGAAGCGTGTCTTACCCAAAATAAAATCTTGTTTTGCCCACTGTAAAGAAATTCACCCTCGTCGTGTGTACGCCAATAGGTATAATACATAGGATTAGTAAATAATGAAACTAGTTTGGCAAGTTTGTGTTTGTGTGTGCGATTCTTTTTTCCATCTCTATTCGCATTTCGCACGATTGAACAGATTGCAGACGATATTAAAAATATTCACATCTCACACAAACAAATGTAGTCACAATCTTTAGTCTGAATTTTAAATCCATCCATCGAACTTCTTCAGCATTTTACATTTACTTTCTTCATCGAAAATATAAATAAGAAAGAATTTAATGACGTTAACTTCAATTACGTCATGAGTTTATCACAAGTACACACGATGAGTGGCGACCACACACGACTTTTTAATTAATTTCCGATTCATACCAAAGAAACCTCCAAATCGGATTAAACTCCAATCACGAACGACTCCACAATTTTGAGCAAAATGGAATTTTTCCTAAACACGACGGACCACTCAAGAAGTGTAACTTTCCCGCTCATCGTCACAGAATTGACCAACGGGTCAGCAAGTTATAGTGAAGTGTGGTCGAATTCTACCAATTTTGATACAAACAAACATGTGACAGAATCGTACATTTCTCTTGTCGAATTTATATTTTATGGCATCGGCGTGTCATCGCTCAGTATTTTTGGTCTGATTGGAAATATTTTTAGCATAATTATCCTGGTTAGACCATCGATGCGAAATTCGATTAATACACTACTAACATTTTTAGCCATTTCAGACTCTCTAGTTTTAATTTGTTTACTCTCAACTTGTGGTCTCCCTTCCTTATTCTTCGACTATTTCCTTGGGAAAAGTTACAGTCAAAACTTCGTTCCATCCTTGGACTCGTTCCTGATTCCCGTTGTCAATGTAGGTAAAACCAATTAAACCAACCAGCAAAAATCTTACTGTATTTACTTGGCGGATCTTTTGAATAATTTTGATTTCTATTTTTCTAGCCCAATGCAGTTCAATTTACTTCACAGTTGCGATCACACTAGACCGCTTCCTAGCAGTTTGCTATCCATTCAAATCCCGGTACTTGTGTACTCCCACCAGAGCCAAAATTGTCGCTGTGATCGTCATCACAATTTCAATAGCCTTCCAAATATTTGGTTACTCTCAGATACAACATCAGTCAACGGAAATGAGAGCCCAACACTGTGAATGGAGGATGAAGGAAATTTTGGAAAAAAACTGTACCCTGACCTTAGGTCAGGTCAACAAATTTGATGAGGAGCTATCCGAACTTCTGGACGATTATTATGAGTCGCATTTTCTACGGTGGCCATATTTAATCGTGATTGTGTTCATTCCTCTTTGTATCCTCCTGTCGCTCAACATTCTCATCTTCATTGAGGTGAGTCCGCGCACGCGCGCGCGTATTTGAGTTTATTTAAAATACGGCGGAACTGTGTCAATGTTAATTTGCTTGGTCTTCGCACAGGTCCGGAGAGTGAATCGGATTCGGCAGTCTTTGACGAAGCAACGAGCATCCGAAATTTCTTGTGCTATCATCTGCCTTGTAATCGTCGCAATCTTCGTCATGTCAAACTCAGTATTCTTCGTAATGGCGACCATTGAAAGAGCATCAACTTGCCTGTGGCTCCAACTTAAATCTAATCTTCAAAGTGTCGACACTTTTCTATTCGCTTTCAATTGCTCCATCAATTTTGTCATCTACTGCAGCATGGGATCCCGATTCCGGCAGGAATTTCAAAAAACAATCAAATCTTGTAGAGTTTGTCCAAAATTTTGCTGTGGAGCTAAAGATCAAGAAATTCATCAGTCTAGCAATGGAAATGTGTGGTCTCAAAGGGAAGTGGAACTGACGGTGTCGACGATGGTCGAAGGGGATAATTCTTTACCTAGGAATATTAATTCGGGTCTTAGGAACGTTGAGACTGTCATTGTAAGTCCAGTCGGTCTCCGGTGCCATTTATGATCTGATCATATTCAAAAATATTTTACTCGAGCGAGTAAAACAAATAGCACTATTTATTATAACAGAAAATAAATTATTATAATTTTCCAAAATACAACTTTTAACTCACTTCATTTAGAGGCCCGATTCCCGATTCGGTTCTCCCGAATGACACGTCAACTCATTAGAAAGTGATGAGGAGACTTGACACATTTTCAACCACAAAGCTCACAAAATTCGGGCTGGATTCTCTCTCGACAGTTCGAAAATTCCCTTCTTTGACTCCGACTTCCGCTACTGACTTCATCCTCTTCTTGATGTACTCCCGATTCTCCCTGAAGATCATCCGTTGACTAGAAACCACCACCCGGGTCTTGTACTCTTTCATTTTGTCCGGGAGGGGGAAAGCATTGTCGAACAAAACGACAAAGAAGAAGATGCTGTAACAACCGATATAGAAACAAACGAGTGAAAGGAGGAGATGAGAGGAGAATAATCGGATTCCAAAGTAGAATGTTGTGATGGAAGTTGTGATGAGCATCAATTTTGAGATGAAGATTACGTCAGAGAAGACAATGTTGAACATTTTGAGAGTCAGTTCCATCTTTCGTGCCTCTATACAATTTACGTACAACTCTCGGGCCATGACGTGCCTTGACCTGCTGGTTGGATTTCAATGTCAATTCTGGAATATAATTATTTCCTAGTGTACCTGCATAGCTCAGGGCGCGCAAGTGGGTTTTTGGTGGGTTGGGTTTTGCCCAAAAACCCACTTTTTCAAAAGGGGTGGGTTTGGGTTTTTGTGTGTTTTTCCTATTTGGACAACAAGGCTTTCGTTCACATTTTCTCGTGTCGCTATCGTATTAATTTTACGCTCTATATGCCCATCTAACTCCTTTTTTCATGATAAATAATCCCTTAGAATATTTGGAGTATAACAAACAGAACAGATGAAGTATGGATGGATTGTTGATATACCCCGTTCGTGTCTTCCCGGAATTATTATCCCTTGAAATTATAGGGGTATAACAAAACAGTTCCATATACATACCAAACTTCCTAGTATTCCTGGTCGTAAAGGGCCACCTCCTGGTCAGAAAATTCCAAAAAGGCTTCTGATCCAGACTGAAACACACTATAGTAATGTCAAGTCCATACAATCCTATTTGCAAGAATTGTCCAAAGCATGTTTGTAGTATATAACTTTTAAGGAGTATTGAAAATTGACCAAAAGCCCAAAAACCCAAAAACCCACATTTCGGAAAGGAAAAACCCGGGTTTTTGCGCGCCCTGGCATAGCTAGACTCTGCCATGTGACTTACATGAGAGTCTGGATCCGGTAGTCCAATTTGACCAGGATGGTTTGGAAAAATTCTAGCATCACAAAACTCCCGTAGAAACCAATGGTATTTGCACAAAAGATATTCCAGGTTTCGAACATGACCAGACAGACCAAAAACTTTGGGGTTTGAAGCGACGAAGGGAGGGCAGAGAAAATGTATTGAGAAGCTGAAGGGTCGTAGAAATAGGTCATTGGCGTGGTCAGGGTCATTACAAGGAGGAAACCAAATGGAAGGATCAGGACGAACCACTCTTCCGTCCCATAATCCCTTCTCTTCGTCTCCTCTCCTGCATATATAATGCAGTTTATTATGGCATGCCTTATGCAGTATTTGAATGTCAGAGGTCATATATGAGTCACGGACTACAAAATGTTGTTTGTTACTCACCCTGCTTTGATACGCTGAGTTGGTTGAAGATGACTTGGTTCAGACTTGAATTCCGGACGAAGAGGAGGAAACCGGAGGCGACCATGCTACACAAATAGTATGCAATATTGATGTGCCCTACAAGATGATGGAACGGAATAAAAGGTTCAAAGGTGAGTCCCCGCACCAGTTCCAAGTTTGTCCAGAGTGTGTAGCCTATCAGGTTGAGATACCACATGTAGAATAAGGGTTGATGCCATTTTAACCGGATTTTATGGATTTTTCCTGTGATGTCGAATTGGACGGGGTAGAGCCCGAGGAGTGAGAGGGCGTAGAGCGACCAGTAGTGAACTTTCAAATCTTCCCTCCGAATCATTGTAATATGGACTGTTTTCTATGGTTGTTTTAGGCATGTAGTAATGACTGTAGACATTCTTGGATTTATTTCAAATGATCGGGGGGCTTGGCCAAAACGATTTTTGGGTGAAATTGTTTTTGAAAGGAGAGTGAAGGAGAGGTGACATGCGTGGCTACGTGTCTAAATGTCACATGTTGAAGTTTATGCAAGGACAAAAATATAGATTGTCAAACTATGTCGGCTGGGTCAACTAAATAACATGTCCTCAGTGAGGCATGCCAGACAGGCAGACAGACTTCGGAGCCGCCCATTTTCAGCCGCCGCCGCCGAAGAAATTTTTTTACCAGTCGCCGCCGAGAAAAATGACGGCTGAGCCGTGGCTGGAGGCATAAATTAACCGTTTTTCAAAAAACTGTCAATGGAAAAGACCCAATTTCTGATTTATTGAATCTGATTTTCATGAGAAAATCATTTTTGATTCGAAACTTTTGTAAATCTTTGGCTCGCTTCGCTCGCCACTTTTTTCGAATGATTGCCAATGTTTCAGTTGAAAAATTTAATTTTTTCGTTGGAAAATTTAATTCATCATGTCCAAAGACAACCTCACTTCATCAGAGTAAACCACCGCCATCAAAATGAGTGCCAACATTGCAGCCCTCAATGTAATTCCCAGTCGTACCCTTAAGACAACCCAGTGTAGACATTGCTGTGCTGAGAAAGAAACCCTTGCCCAAGTATTAGGTTCCTGTGAATTTGGAATTTTGATGATGAACTTGAGGCACAACGAGATGAGAACAATCATTGCAGAATCTCTTAGAGCAACTGGTAAATGGACGCTGTTTGAAGAGGTCCCGTGCCCTGGTAAAAGAATCGACATTATTGCTTTCAACCGTCACCGCCAGGGATTCATCATTGGCCCAACTATCAAATTCGAACAAAATGACACCTCACAAGCTCAACTAGTGGATGGAGAAAAGACGGCCTACTATTTAGCAGTGTTGGACGTTTGACCGGTCAAAATTAAATCAGTGGTCAAAATGGTCAAAACGGTCAAAATGGTTAAAACGGTCAAAATGATGAAATAGTATTCCATATACAATACAATAGAGTAGGTAGAGTAGTTGTTTCTTCTGTGTGTGTGCTTCTATTTCTACATTCAACCCGACAATTTTTTATACTATTCAACCGGCGAATAGATATGTTGTTATACTACTTTGGGGTATATGCTCGTCTCTGTTTGCACAAACATATCCACATTCCACAGCCGTGGATTAACAAAATAGAGCAAGTATTCATGAATTTCCATGAAAAGACAAAAATAAGTTTCCAACCTACAACCAAGAGAATGCCGAGTGCCCTTGTAGACCATTCCACAAAATTCCTGTCACTACTTAACATCAACTTTAGCATTTAAAAAGTGTAAGGGAGAATTTTTTAGCAATCATTCTGATTTTAAAGCATTTTATTTCATTAAATAAATGAAGATTTGGATTGTAAGAATAAATAAATTTCATTTTGACCATTTTGACCACTTTTGGCCGGTCAAAAGTGGCCAGGTGGCCAAAATGGTCACCAACACTGCTATTTAGACACAATTCTATTCTACAAAAGTATGTATAATTTGAATGAGATTTCTATTATTGGTCTATACATTGGAGCTAGAGGGACGATGACAAAATTTTTCGACGAATTTAGAAATTTATGCAATCTTTCACGTAGTTTAAGTTTCGAAATTATGTTACACGTTTAAAAGTCTTCGATCAAGATTTAGGGACATGATATTCGATCATGAAAAATTTAATTTTTGTTCAAATCCAAGTTCTTTGGTTTGTTAAACTTGTTTAGTAGTATACTGTCTCCACGAGGCAAACACAATTTTTGTGTCAGTGACTTGAATAAAGTTTTTCTCTCTCTGGCAAACATTTACAGCCGACTGTCAACCGCCGCCACCGTTAATTTTTTCCGCAGCCGCCACCGCCGACAAAATTTCGTCGGTTCCGGAGTCTGCAGGGAGACTTTGCCGTCCATGCTGAATTTATAGAATGGTCATACAGATGATTCAGATCACGATATTAATTGACGGTTATTTTCATGACCTGTCGGCATTCTATCTCTAGACATGATCAGGACGAATGACTCTTATCCGAATTTTGAATGTCAAAAAGAAATTCCGATAAGAATTTTAATTTGCACAGTTAAAGGTTAAAGTAAACCTGAGGTGGAAAATGCGCCTCCTGATGCTCCTTCAAATGCGCCTCCAAAGGAGCCTCCAAGGCCCAACCCCCTTTGAAACCAATGTTGCCGTCGTGTTCGTGCCCTGTTTAAAGTGAGCATGTAGACAATTGACATAATATTCCACACACACACAATTCTTATCTCACATTTTAAAAAAGCAAAATGGCTCATCACACACAATTCATTTTCTTCGTTTTTAAAAAATGAAACTGCTTGTCACACACAATATAACGAAATTCGGAGCTCGTGGCTGGCAGTCTATACAAATGTAAAATGCGTTATGTTTGGAATATTTTAAATGGCACATACAATATGAAAATCTGAAAATCACAACGGTTTTTGTATGGATAATGTGCTATGCTATTACAAATGCGATTCATGTCATTTAATCTCTATTTATTATTTCAAATAAATTCCCACGTTACATTACACACACACCTCTTCCTGTGTCTACGATGATTTTATTTTTTATCCGACGACTCAATAATAACAAAAATAAAAATAAAGACAATTATTCTTTATGTATGTGTCTGAATGTGGACAAACTTTGTTTTGCAAATTTTTTTAATAAGTACAAAAGTATTTCACATTTTGAAAAAAGTAAAACGACTTCTCACATACACACATACATAATTGTTTTTCCACATTTTTAAAAAATGAAGCTGCATGTCACACACAATTCTTTTGTCTTTTTTAAAAGAGACGGATTAGCATGCACACAAAACAATTTTCTACATTTTTAAAAAACGAGACAAATTGTCGTAGACACAATCCTTTTCTACCTTTTGCTTTTTAAAACCGGACGAATTTTGACAAAGAATGAGTGACAACAATATCAAATTAAATTTTTGCGCCTTGTGAGTATTGTTGCGTACAAAACAAATTAATATGAAAAATGAATTAAATCCCAATTAGTGTAAATCCAGGAAATACCCTCTCTACATCTCTTAAAAAATATTGAAGGTGAGTTCCATGCCTTCTCTCTCGATCGGTTGTGGCCTTCATGTAGTACTCTCCGTAGAAATACTCAACTTCAAATACATACGATATTTAACATTGTTAATTGACAATACTCAACTCAATTATTTGACAGACAATTCAAAATTATTTTTAAGAAGTGATGTCTTACCGACATAAACATCCATTTTCTCCTATCCTAGAAATCCTTTAAACTTGTCTTTCACAAGGCCACAAAGACGTTCAATTGTATTGGTGTGGATATTGGAATTATTAGTATCAACAAAGTGTTGTGAATGGTTTATTTCGTAGTGTTCGTAGGCACCACGTTGAGGCAAGTCCAATTGCCGGTAGACTCTAGCACAATCGTGCATGATGATGGAATCAGGGTGAATTTTTTCTTGTATTATAGGCCATAAAGTTTCTCCCCGACGATCCGGCACGATTCGCAAAAACCCTTCCTTGGTTTCCCAACAAATTCCACTAAATATCCAGACATGCTTTGATGCCAGAACTCTTCCCCTATGGTATTTCCTATGTGAATAATGAGATTCGTCGATTTCTACAGGTAACCCCGGACCTCCAATTGAAATGTTTTCTGTGGCGACCACCCTGTCACAAATTTGTCGACAGAAGAAATATCATGAAATCGCAGTTTTCTTGCTGACCCCAAGTTGACCAGCCGCTGTCGTAACGGGCACTTCATAAAACCAATTCATAATGAGCTCTAATGATTTTAGGAAGGAAATTCGTGATCCACCAAAAACAGTATTATTAGTCACGCTGACTCTATTTATACAGCGTCGTTGAGTACATGACCACAAGTAACGACATTTTTTATGAGGTTCAACAACTAGTCGCATGACCTGGCCACATTCATCTTCATCACAATGGAGAACATGATCCAGATTTAGCAGTCTAGTGTATTTCGAAAAGTCGTAGGCAGCATTCTCGTCACAAACTAAGCGACAGAAGGAAGACATTCCAAATCCGTCCACACCAAGCTATTCATCCACTTCAAGTCTCGTCAAAGAAGGCATTTTTGACAGTCTGTAAAGAAGAATAATTTGTACAAATGAATTTACTATGATAAAATGAGAAATAAATCAATATTTAAATCCGTTCAATTCATGCACACACTTGGGGAAAAATTCATACCTGATATTTTTCAAAAGACAATTTTTCAGTGGCCCGTTACTACAAATGACAAAAATTAATACAGTGTGATCGGAAAGTTCCTTTACCACGCAAATTTCCATTTATGATATACCTATAAAATCGATATGTATATAATAGGCATAGGCTACGTACATAAGCGCAGCCGGAACAAACCTTAAAGGGTACACACACAAGTGTTTGTCCTAAGGGTACACAAAATCCAAGAAAAGGTTTCTGGTATTTATTTCGTCTTTTTTACGTTTTTTCTCTTCAAAGACTCTTTGACAACGACTGAACAAAATCTTTGATATTTTTACACAAAATTCTTTCCATTTTTGATAATACATTTATT
>WJFB01003581.1:0-12741 GCA_009870185.1 Pygmarrhopalites habei | reverse complement strand
CCCTCTATCTCGAGATATTTTCCGTTCTTGGGGGGAATTTTTGGACTCCTCCGGGGAAAGCAGTTTCCTTCTTTTCCCGGGGAGAATTTTTACCTTCTGAAAGGAAACTTTCCCTCATTCCGTGGACAATCCACTTTCCACTCAACATTTTTTCTTCTATTTTAAGAGTGCACCCACAATCCAAACCGAACCGTTCAACAATATCAGCAAAGACTATCGACCTTTTAATCCACCCCGGGCAATCCGCATCCTGCTTCAGTAAATTATTTCCAACATCAAAATCCAGTATGAGAAACCGACACAAATTCCATAGCCATAGAAAGTTACCCTAGACAAAGATTCACCCAATTCAAAAAGCGGGGCATCCTTATCATGTTCAAGCGTCCCGCCAAATCTCCGTCCCTCCTCCTCATCCCTAAAC
Organism: Pygmarrhopalites habei; assembly: GCA_009870185.1. Taxonomy (NCBI): domain Eukaryota; kingdom Metazoa; phylum Arthropoda; class Collembola; order Symphypleona; family Arrhopalitidae; genus Pygmarrhopalites; species Pygmarrhopalites habei. The sequence continues at coordinate 12,320 of WJFB01003581.1, read as the reverse complement.
AACTTCCACACGGGAGTTTCTGCCACTCCTTCCTTCATAATCCGATGAAATTGTTTTTCCCACCAAAATCCAAAAATCCCTGCCTCCATCGTCCAGTGCAGGCTATCCTCCAGAACATCATTATTAGCTGAAGATACACCCCACATTTTTTGTAATTTGAAAAATGTCTCCCACCCCACAGACCACACCCTCTCCGGAAAGAGTTTAACCAGTGCTGTGTACACCAAGCCATTTTTCCCATGGGAACTCGTCAACCATGCCATCTTACTGGATCGATAGAGAAACCTGAGTTTGTCATCTTTCTTTACTCCTGGTAACGATTTAATACTTCTAGCGACATTCAACAAAAATTTATGCTTCCCAATGACCGAATCCGGTTCATCATTCCCCGTCTCATTCATTTGTCCGATGAGCACCTCCAGAATACTCGCTAAGTGCTCTTTGGGAGTTGTGGCTATCATTTCGAACCCCGACTGGATCAATTCCTTAATAGACATGTGACCTCCGACCTCGAATATGGGTACAATTTGGCGACTACTCAGGACAGACGTATAGGAATTGAGGAGGAGTACAGTACAAACTAACAACAGAGTGTAAGTCCACCGCGCACGCTCCAGACTCCCAGCTCCCGAGTCGACCTGATTGACCAGCGGGGTCAACACGATTTGAATTGCCCTCTGGAGGAGGAGGTCCTTTGATAAATTGAGGGCACAAGAAAGGCCCAAGCTAGCGAAGGAGAGACTCACCCACACAGGCCATGAGAAGGGTTCAACGAGGTCAAGGAAGCATGGTCGAAGGTCACGACTCCTCGGCATACTGTACAACAAGGATTGAAATGAAAATTTGTACATTGTGTGTTTTGTTAGCCTTGAGAGGCCGAAAACATAACTAGCTGGCATGGTAGAGTCACAGGTGAACAATTTTTGACAGTCTGGTTCATCCGCTCCGACTACAGCAGCAAAATTCCCTTTGGATGAAATGACCTTCACAATAAGAGACAGGGCTGTGGACTGGTCACGGTAATCTTCTCGTCCCCATTTTGGACTGGTAATCTTGTCGTACCATTCCTGCATTCCATTTGGGGGACTACGATCGATGGTGACGCTAATGGGGAATCCGTGGAATGATTGGCGCCCTCTTTTGAACCACTCGAGAATTTTGGAGTGGGTCGTCCAGAAACGGAGGGGGTTTGTTGGGTGGAGGGGACGGAGACACATGGGAGTGTGGGGGTCACAACGGAGCAGTACTGCGTCCATCTTGATCTTGGCGGGGAGGTTTAAATAGCTTGGAGGGAATTGGAGAATGACGTAGTTGAGAGGGAGGAGACAATCAAAATTGATTTCATCGTATTCCAAAACAAAATCCTTCTCTACTAACAATAGGAATAGATCAAGGGTCTGGCGGGAAGAATGAAAAAGAAAGTTTGACACATCCCATCCGTTCAATGGTTTCCGAATGGTGTAGTATTTGCCCGGTTTGCCTTCAATTAAGTTGAAGGATGGGATAAGGGAGAATAAATCACAATTTGTTTGGTGCTTCAAAGGGGAACCTGCTTCCTTCTTTTCAAATTTGTACCTTTTGTAGTAGTAGTAGTAATCGATGTCATTTTCAATAGTGAGGGGATGGCGGAAGGAGGGTAGGATACGGGTCAAGATGTGTGAAATCATTTTGACCTCAAAGTTGTACTCGGAGTCCCTGGAGGAGACGGAGATTTCTTGATTGGTGACAAACCTGAATTGACATCCATGGAAGGATGGGTCCAAGATTGATTGTAGATCTCTATTTTGTGCCTCTGCTTTGTACCTCTAATTTGAAGGTCGATTGGTCCAATTGGGAAAGGATTTTGGGTAGATTTTGCTTGGTGGATTTGAAGCAGTAAGATGGAAAGCAACAGTTTTCTCCAGTCAAGTCGCATGATTTTCTGAAACGTTTTTTGAAATTATTTAATAGGAAACTCTGCAGTCTGCAGAGATTGTTTTTTTTGAAAAAATAATATTTATTATTGATGAATGTTAGATTTTGAGCCAGAATTTTATTTCACAATCAACCAGAATCGGATTTCTGGAAGGGAGGAAAGGGAGGAGAGAAGAAGTTAAGGGACAAATTTTATGATACAATAAATCTCTCTAGAAAATTACATTTATATGTACTGTATACTATGTATGACTAGTATTTTACTGAAAATGAATTACATGAATGAAATATTGTGCACATATTGTAACACACACACATGGAATTGTTACATCCATTTGTACAATTGTGAGACTAGAATGTTGAACGAAAAGGCAGAAGAGTAGTCACACCTTTTTGTCAAGACTCTTCTCCAGAAATCGATCCCACTTTAGAACATTGTGATTTTCCGTTTTCTCTCTTCCTAAATAATAAAGACTTTCATCCTTTAAATGCGTTGCTATTTAATTTTACAACAAAGGATCGTTGACCTCAAGTAGACCTCAAGGACTATGTTTCGGATCGTAAGGTGAGCCTTAAGGCTGCTTTGCATGTGACTGAGCAATGAAGAAAATTTTGAAAGCCAATTTATAATTGCCATTACTTACATTAACGTACCCATCCTACGCCCTCCTCCTTTTGTCTCTTTCTATCGTCCCTTAATCTGTGGTAGCAAAGAACAGGGACTGCCTCTGCCAAAAGATAGTGGTGTGACCAAATTAAGGGATTCTCTGTCTCTGTACCAAATTTCAAAGCAATTTCACATGGATGGTTGATCACATGATGTGATTTACACCCCAATGGCCATCTTGGAGGAAGAAATTAGTTAATCAAAAATTATTAATCATGTTAAAATAATAATTGAATCTATTTCCCCATTGGGGAAATTACAACAATTATGTGTGTGTGTGTGACTTGAGGCTCATTCTCTTTATCAATCCTTTTCCTGCCTTCTTCCTCTCTCTCTCTCTCTCTCAGATAATGATCTACTAAGTAAAGAATGAGAGAAGGGACTCTAGAGTCTCTTTGATATGACAATGACAATTTCCCACACTCATCCATCGGTATTAGTCATCATCAATAATCTTTGTCCAGATACAATTATGAGAAAGTCATCGGAGTGTGGCTGTGTGTGTGTTGTATGTGTGAGTCATAGCGTCGTAGCGTAGATAAATTGGGATCACATTTTAAAAAATGATTCAGTCAAGAGTGAAGGGATGTTGTTTAAGAGAGACGTTGAGAACGTCGGGATCTTCACTGCGGGAAAATAATTCAATCCCTTTCGTATTCTCGACTTGATTCAAATTGAGCCAGTTCACAGTTTGACTTTTAGTCTATTTACTTCTAGTCTACACTTCTATTTACACTTTTTTAAAAAAAATAATCTTAAAAACTATGGTAAGAGACTTCATACTTTTTTCTAGAAATATTTCAGTTTTCACAAATTTTTTTCTTACAAAATCTTCACATTTATTAGCGTGATTTCTGAAATCACTTTTTTTAAAATTTATTCCTCTTTCAAAATATTTAAACCATTTTAAACCTACTCATGATTACATCGAGTTCACTAATTGAATTTCAAAATTGATAGACGAAAATCCAAAATAAAGTTCCAGAGAGGACGCGGTTCATTTCGAATTTTAGTATTTCGACTTTCCTTCTCTTCCCCTACATTTTCGTCGTGAATTCCACAAAATTTTTGACCAGTACTTTTTATTCCTGGATTTTTTCTGGACGGCCTATTCGACATGCTGAAGTTTTTCAAAATCATTTGGTAGTACATTCCATACTTTTCATGAAAAAACCTGATTTTTCCAAGAATTATAACTTTTTTTGGAACAATTTCACTTTCAATTTGAAAGTCTCAAAAATTTTCATTTTCAATTTTTTCCAGATCCTCACAAAAATCCTTCAAAATCTGGACAACCCAACTCTTCTCCATCTCCGCTGTGTGAACAAACTCTATTCAAATGTAACTTCAACCCTTTTACTCCACAGGAAATGTTACAAACTCCAATTTTGGTTCTCTCGCCTCCGCCAAACTTACATCCTAGCTAAAAATCCCAACATTCAATTCCTACTCAAGAAGAAAAGTCATTCATCTCCATCGCCACCACTTTGCGATTGGAAATCATTGGATGATTTGAATGACCTTTTGCGCCAAAAGGTCAAGTGTCAAAGGTCAATTTTCCCATGTAGTGTTTTCAGTTTTCAAAGTGGAGATTTTGGTTCCGCCTCTATTCAAACCTTCTTCGCCTTGCATGAATTTCACCTCAAATATCTGACCCTTAACCTTTCCGTGTCTCCCTCTATTGACAATAATAATTACACAACAATCCATACATTTGGGGGTTTACTGAAGAAGGCTCCAAATTTGGAATTTCTTCGTATCTCAAAATTCCCAAAGCAATGGAATCAAAATGGGAATGAACAAAATATTTCTTTATTTCCAAATTTTAAACTCTCCCGCCTTCGTTTCCTCAACGTTGGTCCCATTATTCATGATCCCAATCAAATTATCGTATCTCTTTTGAAACAAATTGTACAAATCTGTCCTTCATTACAATTAGCCACTTTTGCCGAGCCTCACACTGCACAAATCATGGCAAATTATTTTGGAACGAAAGGGAATGAACGTCCAATTTTTGCTGTGCGACAAAGACGTGTCAAATCAAATTTGAACGAAGGGTCGGAATTTCAGTGGATGATGAGAATGATTGTGAAAATAATGGTACAGTGTGGAGTACTCGTGGCTTATGCAATGTTCATTAGTTCTTTCGTCCTCACAATTGTCTTCATTTATTTATTCACATTAATTCCAAGTATTTTTGTACATTTTGTTCTTATTCTGGTCAATGTATGCTTGTGCTGGATTATTTTGGGCGGGATTCTAGTGTGGGTGGTGGGAACTTGGGTCGTCCCTACTTTAGGGCTTGAACAAATTTTTCGTAGGGTTCTAAACTAAACCAAATTTTTTGTGAAATATTGTTGTTGTTAAAAAAATACTAAGAATTTTGAATCTAACCTTTTGTAGAAACATTTGTATAAATATTTTTTTATTTTTGTCTAAATAAATAAGGAATTTTTGAAAGAGGCAGAGAGATTGGGCCGATGCATTATTTGCTAAATTCAAAATTCCCACACACCGACTTGTAAAATTGTGGATCAATTAATGGAAAAAATTAAACATAATTTTTTATCGAAACCACTGGAGTTTTCATTGGTACACAAAAAGCCAACATAGATTTTTTGACCTGTCTCCAAGCCCGCTGGATTCGATGAAATGTTTTGAAATATGAACATTCTTCAATATTTTCAAAATTTTTGTAGTATCCACGCAACTCTCAATCTTGTCACAACCCGATTCCTCAAAATCAATTTCAAAATCATTTTCTACCAAAGTCCCGCCACATTCCATTTGACACTCCTTTTTTAATGGGACTAGTAAAGTACACAACTCGTATGAAAATCCTGCATGACGTAATTGTACAATATTTAAATTTAAATTAAATATCACGTGGCGTACTCTACCGTCCTCCATTTTCCTACCATCCGCTTGAAATCTCCGGTCAAAATTTTTTGCGTAAATTTTGTAACTGGACAAATCAAGTGAACTCAAATTTTCCCATTTTGTGACGAAGGGATAATGGAGTGTGTACTCGGATTTCAAAACTCCTTTGTAACCATTAATAAGAATTATACCTGTTAGAAGCCACGTGGCTAGAATAATTCGAATTCTTAGATTCCCGCCTTTCAAATTCATAAATTCTCGAGTGTCGAGTATAAATTCCGAATCACATTGTTCTAATAAAATCCGAATGTTCCAAAATAAATTTGCTGAAAATTTTCCGTAATATTTTTTGTCGAGTCATGTCAATTGAATTAGAAAAGTTCAAATATTCAAATTTCCTTTCAAAAAAGTAGAGCAGGATGGAAAAAAGAGTCATAGAGAGGACAGTGAAGAGAATGGAAGTGAGGAGAAAAATCCAAACAGTTTTTTGAAAAGGACTTGCATAGATTTCAAAAGAAGATTTCAATTGTTGAACAGAATCGGATGTAATAAATTTGAATCCTTCTGAATAACCCAGTGGGTAACGGATTTCATTTCCACCTCCATATGACCCTTCTGCCCTCACTCGGGTCATGTTAAAAGTCACTCTATGGTCAATAGTTTTTGTTTGGGTGACACGAAGAAGGTTTCTAACATAAGTTTTATTTAGAGGCTGGAAAAGTAAAATTTGCATGGCATTTTGTGTGGAAATTGGATTTTTTTCTAGAAAAAGGATTATTTTGCCATATTTTTTGAACATCCCGCCTCCCTCTCTCTGAATCATCATCAAGCCAGTTGTAATAAATTAGTTCAAAACCTGTCCCAGTAGCCCAATACACATTTCGACCATCACCAATAATATTTTTGTACGCCCGAATCATTGCTTGTAAACATGATGGCGGGAAATTTGAATCGTGTTTATGGGGATTAGTGAGCTGGATGGCGGCGGTATATTCAAAAGTCTTTTGTATAATCTTGAAAACAAACCCATCACGCTGTGGACTTGGTTTGATGGGTTCAGTAAATAAAAGTCCACCTTTTCGAATTCGGACCTTGAATTTCCCACCATTCTAGTCAGCTGACTCAATTTTCTTATCATTGCTTACAGATGTAGCGTAGCTTTGGATGATGACGACAGGATTTGGAAAATCATGTAAAACATTAATAGATCTTGAATTCTCTGGTGTATTTTTGAGATATCCCGTGACATACGAACTTTTGATCAAGATGATCATTTCTGGGTCAACAATTTGGGTCAAATACGAGCCCAAGGGTTTATGCCATTTCAAAAATGGTTTAGAAATTATGGGTGAGTCTAGATCCTTTTCTATGTATTTTTTGAATAAATGGGTAAATTCAATTTTTCTGCTTCTTTTCCATTAAGGAGTAAAAACAGGCGAAAGAAACACTTCAAATTTTTTACATTGTACATCAGACTCTGGACTCTCGTATTTTCTTTTGTAACGTCTGGAGCAAATTTTCTACAGGATTTTGGATATTTTAAACGGTATGTCGGCTCACGACAACGAACATTATAAAATGGGTCAGTTGGGAATTGAATTGAGTGTGAAACGGCGGGAGTTTGGAGGCGGGTATAATTTATTATATGCGAACTTCCTAAAATGTGAAGGAAACAATGGTAATTCTGTTCAATTTCACTTGTTAATGTGTCCAGTCCATTTAATTCGATCATGCAATCATAACACAAAGAAATATTTCCTGTAGTGGCCGTAAGGAAAGTGAGGGAAATGGCCAAGAGAGAGAGGGACTGAAGGATAGGAAGGGAAATTAAAAAATGACTACCCGCCATTTATGAGCTCAAGATAGTAGCTAAGATACTAAGCTATGGCGTTAAAGGTCAAATTCATTTGATCACACGCTGACCTTTATGACTGATATTAAAACACAGCTTTTTTGATGGTTTGTTCGATGTGAAAGTAAGGTAGGTGCAGTCAGGATTGAAGCTTTTCTCTCCTTACAGAGAGGACAATTTACTTGAAATTGTGATGGTATTTTAAATGTTAAAGGTGGGGGAAATAATACAAGTTTCAACGATCTAATCGATTTTCTCCATACTTTAGTGAACAGTGCTCACTGAGCACCAATGACAACGACTTTTTACTAAATTTATTTAGTCAAACTCACACTCGGTGGGTGTGAGTTGGACTGTCATTCATTCATGACGTAAATGTCACTCTTCAAACCGATCCATATTCATATTGAATATGACATTGATATGACATATGATATTGAATAGTCCCCCCACGTTTACCTAAAGTTAAATTTCTCCTTCACGGAGACAAGTTTCCCAGAAATTGATTTTGCAGCCACAAATCATGATTTTACAATTTATGGGGGGAAGTGGGTAGAAATTGAATAGATGCCAAGTTGGCATGCCCTTATGGTCACTTTAAGGGAATGACAAGCCTTAACAAATGTGGGGGACGTTTCCCGTTCTCCTTGACACTCTCAGGTTGTAATAATCCGTCGGGATTCCTCGTAAACTGTGTACTAAGTTAAGTTAGTACTACTAACTGTTTGTTTGAGGGAGAAGACATTGAAAAAGATTTTTAGTATTTGTTCGGAAGTGGTACTTTTAAATGATATGATAGAGACGATATAGAGAGTCTTAGGTACCATTTTACTGAAAGTATAAATGAGTCGTCCTTGTCAGATTGGCACATTTGTAAACATAATTATTAACCCAATTGCAATGGTGAGTATTCTAGTCGGTCATGGTTTCAATTAAAAGAATTAAATTTTCACCATCGTAACATTACACTTTCCATCTTTTTTGTAAGAGATACTTAAATAGTATCATGAATTCCATTTAGTTTTACATTCCTGGTGCGCAGCATCCGCCTAAAAAAATAATGCAATAAAATGAAAAATTAATTTCTCTTTCTTGATTTTGTTTCTGTATTTGAGTCAACCGTCATCAAACTTTGGATTGAAATCAAGCCTTCTCATGGATGATCCTTGGATGATCTGTCACCCGTATACGCTTATCCGTATCGATACGGATGAATACGAATGGGATTCGTATGGATACGGCTCATCCGTACGGATGTGCTTGCATGTATTGGAATAGGGACACAGCAGGAGATTGGAAGGGAAGCTTTTGCGTATGTTCGCAAAACTCCTGCTCCCAATAGCAGTGTGTGTGTGTGTTCATGCAATCCACGGATGATCCGTTATCCGTACGGATCCCATCCATTTCCATTCGTATCCGTTTCATCCGTATCCACTCCAGCATATCCGTGCGGATACGGTTGGATGGCCATCCGTGAGAAGGCTTGATTGAAATAATTTCATTCAAATTTTTAGCTAAAATGACTAACAAAGTGAATTTTATTAATTGTACCTGTGAGGAATTGGTGAAAGATTTGGGTATACTCACATAACCAAAGTTATGATTGTACTGGAGACAGTATGCAGCAAAGTAGTCAAAATCTTTCAGTGACAATTTCCCGGGTAAAACCAGTCGGACAGATTTACCCCCATATTTTTTCAGTGTCTCACAACTACACCATTTTACCCCCAAAAGATAGTAAACAGAATATTAACACACACGCGTACACGTAAAATTTTGGAAATCCTTTGCCTGGTTAAAAACAAATTATTTGATATTCAAAAAAATGAATAGGTCAACAATCCTCACCTCAAATTCTCGTCGGGGATAACCCGGTAACCAGTCAGTGTCACCCTTTCCCTTGTAAAGTCTTCACCGTTCCCCAGCACAAACCAGGCCGCTGGTCCAGTCCCATCATAATAAAAATCTGAGATCAAAATTGTCTTGTCGTCTGGAAACGTCACTGCACCAGAACTCAAATTGTGAGCAAATGGATGGAACTTCCCTACAAATATCAAGCACACTTTTATCAAATTTCTCTCCTCATGTCATCCTTATAATTTTAATTAAAATTAATCGTAAATTTTAATTTCGTAGTCTGGATCGGTCATTTTGTACCCTACCACTGGTAGGCTACCAGCCAATCCACCAGTCAAACGCACACACGCGCGCGCCATTTACAATAATATTATTATAATTCTTTCGTGAAGTCTTCAGTTTGCAGTTAAGGTAACCACGTGCCCGATTTTAGACTATGACTTTAACTCTTAAATGCTTTTTAAAAAAAAATATTTTGTATGTAACCATTTGTGTCTACTGGTCCTCTTTTGTTCCACAATATAGCAAAAGCCACACCCAGACCAATGACCAACAGGACAAGGATTACACCAATAACACTCCACGTGATTATACAGCTTTTTCTACGGTATCCACAACACCTGGGTCGACGTGACGGTGTAGTCTGGTCAAATGCGTCGGCTGAAGGATTGTCCTGAATTTCCATAGACATTTTTTTGCCGGACCACCCAAGAATCGTTTTTTAGACAGCCGACAGAATTTTATCAAAGCTAAAAAGTGAGGGATTATTTTAAATTTGGCGAGAGTTAAATTCTGTAGTCAGTAAAAAATTTGGTAAAACACTGAAGCTGTAGAAAGGGACAATCAAAATTTGTTAATTTACAGAGTATCACAGACACAGACTTTAGAGAGCTGTGAGCTTCTATTTGAATTTTTTTGAAGAAGGAGAGAGTGGACGGATATCTTATCTTGAGTTTAATATGAAGTAATAAAAAACAATTGTGTGTTGCAGCTAACACCGGGAAACAAATGGAGATGTGTGTGTGTGCTTTGAGTGTTTGTATTTAGGAGAGCGGGCCAAGGGAAAGAGTGTTAGGTAGTCAGTAAATTTTTTTTGGGAACAAGGAACAAAATGCAGAATGTTCAATATTATGTACTGCACTTGAAAAAAAAGAGTCAAGGACAAAACGGACCGTTTCTTCAATCCGGAGAGAGACTTTGGGTTTGGACACACACACACAACACAGTTTATATAAACTATACAATATAGTGAAGAGTCATATTATACAAATAGACCCTTTGGTAGTACATAGATCCCTCCGGAGAATAAGTAAGTACACATCTTGTGTATTTATTAAGTATGTATGTGTACATTCCTTGGCCCTTCGATTTTTAAGGCTCCAGATGTGGTATCATTACACACACACAGTTGAACACGAATGATACAAGGGATTCTTGGACAGTGGCGTGTGTGTGATAACTTACATTCATATAATAATATTTCATGTATGGAAGTGTGTGTGTATTTATACAGAATGATCATTCAAAACCAGGATTAATATGTGTGTGTGTGTGTGTATCATTCCATATTTTTAAAAGAAAATCTGAATATTATTTGTAAAAAAACCTCTTTCTCTTGTACATTTGTCTCTGATTCCTCTTATATGTATTTTATCTGCATGACACGTCTATATTTCTCTCTTTCTCTTTCGGGAACGCATCGGGTATTATTTGAATCCGGTTATAATTATTTGACATTTCACGGCACACACACGTCACTTTTTGAGAAGGAAAATGTACCGGGTACATTTGTTCAATGTACCTCACACACACGTACAAAGGGAAAACAACGTAAAAACCAAAAACTCCGGAAAGTAAAAGTGAGAGAGAGAGAGTGAAGGTATCTCAACTCATCTTGCACACACACAGTGCGTGTCACACACCCCACTTTAAGATCACAGAGTGACTCTGCCAGAGTCCCTCATCTTCGTCCCTTAAAGTGCACATTTGATGAGAGCCATTATACTCTAAGGGACCATGGAGGAAGAAACTTTTTCCCTGGTATCCAATCCTGGACCACCGTTTCTTCTTCCTTGTCATCCTGGCGGGTATAAAAACGCGAGTCCCGGCCTTCCAAAATCAGTCTTGATTGTAGACTCAAACTTGTACTTACTTACTTACTTTTAGGGAGCTTGCATGCTCAATACTTTTATTATAGTTATAAGGGCATACACACAAGGAGTCAAGAGATGACTTGTGTATGATACTAATAAATCTAGTATATGCTAAGGGAACATGTAGGCACGAGCCTTTTAATTCCCACACACACACCTCTATACACTATTGACTATAAGGGAGAGTAAGTGGGCACGAGTCTCTTACTCCCTGTACATGTCTCACTTATTATAAAAGCTGAAGCATCAGAAGAAGAACCTGAAGACATCCAACTACATTAGTTAAAAATAGTGCATAAAATTACATAAGAAAGTAGTATAGGAAAAGGGATATAGCAGCAGAATTCGAACCTGTTATTAAACTATTTCAATATTTATAATTAACCTTAGTAGTACAAAATTCTGAAAATAGTTAAAGAAGTGGGGAAGTTAAGTCAAGCTATCCCTATTTTGTTAGATTAAGAAAATATAATTTAAAATGTCAGGCCCGTATAAGCCTATCCCTATTCTTGGGAAAAAAGTGAAAAAACCCACCCATGTCCCAATCAGAGGGTCAATTACGGTTAAGACAAAAATCGTCATCCACAACCACAACACTCCAACATCATCAACACGGGAAGAATATCCCATTCCAGTGATAGTGACGTATTATCGGTGAAGTAACTGGGATTCCAATGCCTACGACGAAGGGTGTAAATAAATAAAATTTTTGTAAAGCAAAAATGACGTGTGTGTTTGGAGTCCAAAAATCACAGTCTCACTCGTGAGGGAGAGATGAGGTACTTTAGTACCTTACACACACACTTTGTACATAGTCCCTCCTCACTCTCCCTTGAAGTGTAGATACATTTGAAGAGGGACAACACTACTGATTACTCAAAGAGTAGTACTAAAGAGAAACGAACTCCTTTAAAAAAACCTGAGTCGTGGGAAGGTATACCCTTACAAAGCCAGCCCTTCTCTTTGCCTTCAGGGCACTTGGAACTTTATGACGGAA
>WJFB01003580.1:0-12743 GCA_009870185.1 Pygmarrhopalites habei | reverse complement strand
CAAAAATTCCCCCCAAGAACAGAAAATATCCCGAGATGCAGGGACAATTCCACTCTTCCCCCCGCCCCCAATTTTGACCTCCTTCCGGGGAAAATGACTTGACCTTCCTCTGAAGTTCCCGTCTAAGTTGCACTCCTCCGGGCAAAATTTTACCCTTTTCCGGGGAAACTTTCCCTTCTCTTCTAAAAGTGTATGCGAATATGTGCAGGTCAAGGACTCATGGGTCCTCATTCTCCTCCTTGACCCCGACGACCATCACAACCTGCTACAATCAACTGAGGATTCTCCAAGCAAAATTTGATGAAATGTTCTCCACGCTGACTGTGGGTATAGAATTGGAAGCAGGACTGATAGCGATTGTGGATTTATTTCTGGCTGTCGTCATGCGCAGTATGCGATTCCTCATAATCGGAGTCGTACTGGCATATCTACTCATCCTTCTCTTCACTCGTTTTGGACAAGTCCATCAAGCTTCTACTCGAACAATCACATCTTGGAAGGATGTCAGACCAAGCTTCACTTGGTTTAAGAAATATCAAAGAGCTTGTAAACCAATCAGTATCAAGTTGGGTGGTTTTTTCTGCGCGGACATGGGCCTTGTTCTCACCATCATCTCCATCATTGTGAGCAACTGCACCACTTTGATCCTCACTTTTAGGGGCGTGTAGAAGAATTCTATTCCCACCACTCGAGTGGTGGGAATAGAATTGAGTGCACTCAATGCTCAAAACTAATTCAAAGGACAGCGAAAATCAAGGCTGTACACACTTTTTGCTTTTTCGTGCTTCAAACTACGACAGAACTGGGAGAATGCGACAACCTTGGGTGCAAGAGCAAAGAGGAAATGCGCGCGTACACCTATGCAAAAATTAAAATTTATTTGTATAGAACCTTGATCTACATACGATGCAAAATGAACGCGTGGCTCTGTACACATCACGGCCCTTCACTACCAAAACCGTAGACCAAGCCTCTTTACTATTTTGGGGGACGGAAATAAGTGCATGTCCCCCAAAATAGTAAAGGGCCTTGATGTTTCCTTGTGCAAAAATGTCGATTTCCAAAATTATTGTATTTGCAAAAGAAAATCGATTTATCTTTCATTAATATTTCACAAGGTTATTTATTCAAATATTTCATTCGCGCCTTTCTCCCTTCCAAAAATTTTCAGACGCCAGCTACTAATCTTGCAAGACGCACACTGCAATCCTCGACTCTTAAATGCGCGAATTGCATGCAAATTTCTCCCACCCAACAGCAGATTGCAATCCCTTTGCCTAGTAAATATAAATAAATGACAACTTGGACCACTTTCAAAGACAATCCATTTTCTTCGTCCTTCCCGCCCCATATTCTCCCACCATTGTGTCCCATCGGATCATCAAAAATCATTGGTAGTACATTCCCTTCGGATGTACATCCCAGTTTTTCGTACCTCTTTTCCATCATGCCAATCCTTTCTTCTTTCAAGTTAACAATTTTCCGGAAACACTCACACTTTTTGTGAACCTTCAATTTCCTCATGGCATGATTGTACCCTGTCCACCATCCCCAAAGACCAGACTCCACAATTTTGTATTGAACATCCATGAAAACATTTAAGAAAAAATTTCGCTTAACAAGGACAGGGACCCTTTGCATAAAAACGTGGATAATAGAACCCTTCAACATCAAATTTTTCCTTTTAAGTGTTTTCATGAGCAGCGCATAAGATTTCACATCCTCTTCAGAACTCAAATAAATTTGATTGAGTGGGAATTTCACTAATGTCGAATTATGGTCGTACAATTTGAATCTAGCGCCCTCTTCTGTTTGGACAAAAACCGTTTGTTCTATCGTTGCATTAGTGAAGATAAGTCTTCGACCAAATTCCTTCATCACACGAGGCATCCCATTTTCCTCGTAATCATTCTCATCCGCACTGGCGACCATTTCGTTGCCGTCGACATTTTTCGACCTTTCTCGAATCGACCCCAAATACTCTTGTATGGTTGTATGGATTAGAGACAATTTTGCTGGAGAGTAGCCGTTTGAAAAAAAGGCCGTCGAAAATATGTACTCATTAGTTTCGACAATTTGTGCAACATTTTCAGGGACGTCTGGTACAACAGTAGATGTCAGGAAAGAGAAGATCGCACCCTTGTAATGGAGACTAAGGACAATGGCGCCACTCACCCATACAAATAGGAGAAGGAGAATTTTCGAACTTAGAATTCGAATTCGAGGTAGACCACTTTGATCGATGAGGAATGGTAGGATTATAGCTGCTGTGAGATCGAATGGCCGCTTCACAACAACAGCTTTAGGAAATGTCGAAAATAGGACGTAAATGGTCGCCATGATCCCTACAGTCGAAAATACCAGTAAGAGCCAAGTGTACTCATCGAGGGCGCGCCAAAGCGCCGAAACGTTGATCGAATCGATGTCAGCCAGCATAACAAAAGTGTATGGTAAAAATTCTTCCCCGACTGGGAGCCAATCATAAATCATCTCCGAATTTCGGTATGTGACCTTATGAGCGAGATTCAGGTCAGCGTAAACGTTAGCGTAGACTTGGCTGGTGTACGCACCAAACAAATATTTATTCGACTGATCCCGCCGTGGTATCGAAAAATTCAAATTATCCCGCGCGATCAGGAGGGAACAAGGGACGGGTGGTGTGTGCATGTGTACTAAATTTGGATTGCAAGATTGACTTACTATGTTCGAACGGGTCCAGATGGCAGCACCACCCAAATTTTTGTGAATCCTTTTAAAAAATTCCTGAATAAAATGTAGATCGAAATTTCGACCATTTTGGGGACTAATTGGAAAAAATTTGATCTCGCGGTCTTTTTCGACTTGCTCTAGCCACTCCCCTGCTTTCTGCATTTCTGTTATTTTAGCCCCGAGCGGTTTGTCACAATGTAGACAAAGAATGTCGATGGAGAGGGGGTAGAGACGAACTAGAAGGATTGTCGCTGTTGTCGACAAGTAAGCGAAGGATGGGAGAGCTTTCGACCATTTCGAGTTTGACTGGTACGATGGATTTCCTGTCAAAACAAGGATGTGTGAAGGGTTCCGCTTGTGTCGAAAGATGTCGGAGGGGATCGAATCCAGGCCGGAGGAGAACGAAGAGGAGAGAAGAGGAGGAATAGTGTAATGGGAAAGGTAGATTTGGGCGTGGCATGGATTGAAATGCGGGATTTGTGGAGGAGCAGGAAAAATGTGAGAAGAATGTCGTGGACGGAAATATGGATTGAGGGTGTTGAGGTGAGTTGTTTTGGTGGTGAGGAGGACGGGAGAGGAGGAAGCAGTGAATTTGTGGGTGAAGAATTGGATTTCTTCACTGTAGTTCCAATGGAGGTGAGTCCAAGTCAGGAGTTCGATGAGGCAATCGTCGAAAACAGAGAGGAAAGGATATTGCTGGAGGGTTGAAGAGTGAAGTGTGAAAGAGGAGGGAGGGAGGATCGGAGGGGTTGAGGTGGTGAGGTGGATTAGTTGGATGGTAAAGAGGAGTGCACAGAATTTTGTAAACTTTTCGGAAAACATTTTGACCTTTGGTGGAGTTTGAAGGGAACGGACAAAATTTGGAAGTTTATCTCTATTTCTAGTTGAGAGGAAATTCCGAATACTGGGAATATTTTAGCCAAAAAACAGCAACGTGGATTTGATGGACCAGTCGCAGTCGTTCTACTAAATGCAGTATGGTTTCTGAAAATTTCAAAATTTTTGAAAATTCTGCCGTAAGTTTTGGAAAAAAGTGCCGCGCAGCATAGGAAAATATGGGGTGAAATTGGATGGTACGATTTGGAGACGTAAAAGAATTTGAAGGATTGAGATTGACCTGGACATTTGTAGTGAGCGAAAGTGTCCACTTTGTGCTGTATGCGTGTGTGTGTTTGTGTGTGGATTGTACACGTCAATAGAGAGAAGTATGTGAACAGATGATCTGTCACAGATCTGACAATGGTGTTAAGTATTTGTTCATTCGTCTTTCTTCACAAAACTCTTGTCATTCTGTCAGTCATTCGTTGGGGGTGATGGTCAAGTTCGTATGCAACGTTTGTATTGCAAAACAAATGCATCATGTATGCATGATTTGTTGAACCCCGACCACGGTTCTATCATGCATGTGTGCTCTGGTCTCAAGTATTTTGAACTTGGAGACAACAAGTGTGGTGACTTGATGACAACTTATTGACAAGAGAGGGAAACAAATACACAAGATGGTCGTGGTGTTCGCGTCATCGTGTAATTTGGTAAGTAATTGAGCTAAACAGGTAGACACTTGTTTTGAGTGAAAACACCATCTGCCAAATTGATGGAGAAATGTTAGTAACAATAGTCAAACTTGGTTCTCCAGATGGGGTCAAAATACCACACCATTTGTAGGAATGGACTTTCTTTTATTGTATAATTTGTATACTAATATAATTTACAGGTGAGTTCAATACCAAATTGGTATTACCAGTTAAAATGGTTCGAGCACACAATTCAAGACAGAAAGAGAGAAAACTGTAAAATTCCAGGGTACAGGGTACAGGGTTCGGAATGTGGGAGTGGGAAAAATGGGAGATACCCGGTTCCTCCCACCTTTGTTCACCGGGAGAAACAGGAGAAATGGGAGAAGTGAAAATGTACTGAAAACGTCACTCGAAATATCCAGAAATATTTATCAAAACTTGTAAAATTGCAACAAAAATTTCAGATCTTGGGTGATTTTTCAGTGGCTTTTCTGTCATGTGTTTCACTGCCTTTCCATTTCTCCCGGCGTCTCCCACTGTCCACTAAAAATTCATTTCTCCCGGGAGATACGTAACCCTGCTGAAAAAACGTGCATTTCCGGAAGGTCACACTCATTTTGACTAGGTCAGTGTGTGTCCAATTCCCGGTACATTTGAAATGGATTTTTAGTTGTTCATAGGAAATTCAATCATGATTCGTGACTGAAGAGGTTTTTCCCTGTAGAAATGAAACCGTATGAAAATGGTGGAGTAGAATTTCCCCTCAGAAAATTGCACACTACAAGAAATTCTTTCTTGTTGAAGCCAGTCAATTTCTGCCAAAAATTAGAAAAAATTCGCGAAATTCTCCCAGTCAAAAATATTTCGATTGAAATGGCAATATATTTTTATTTATACTATCATAAAAAAGGAAGGATGATTACAAAAGGAATTCTGTGTATGGCATACTAGTTCACAAAATGATGACTCAATAAATTATACTCCACAAACACACACACACACCCTCTATCATACTTTTTGCATGGTCTTATCACTAATCTCATCAACAATGAACATATGTCACATGTCATTTAATTGTTTCGGCTATCTCATTCTAAGACACCCGACACACACACACACTCTCTATTAGAGTCACTACATTCAGTCCATGATTGATTGACGACGTACACTACTGATACGTGTCCACACACACACACACATTATGTACTTTTTATTTGTCACGTGACATCACACTTGAGACACCATTTCTCCATTCCCATTCTCCTTGTCTTCATCCTTTGCACTGTCAAAGAATAAGTCTGTCCCTTCACTCAGTCTACTCATCATGGGTGGAACTTTTTTTATTGGCACTTTCCCTGGATTCAACAATTCCCGCCGGTGAATCCATGCTGCCCATACAGAAGAGTAGTAGATCACTTTCACACAGATTTTGAGCCATGGATGTGTTCCACCAAATTCACAGACTGGGCCAAGGACATTTTTGGCTTGACCACAAATCACGGCTTCTATAGGATAGATCATGACGTTGAGGATGAGGGAGATTATCCCGAAAATTATCCAAATTTTCAAATTCCGCAGTCTCCCCTACAAAAAAACAAGTCAGAAAAAAAACAACATGAAAAAAAACGTTTTTTAATCGTCACTTTTTTTAAAACAAGAATTAACTGATTAATTCAGACTAATGTAAGTAAGTAAATATAGGTCAGATTTCAGAAGCAATTGGAAGTCACGTGACACTATCACGTGACATCCAGAGAAGCACTGCAAAATACTGTGCCAAAAGTACAGTGGAAAATTCAGCAAGTGGTGCAAAAAAAGGGTTTGTTTGTACAGTGCACGGAAAATTGCCACAAAAAATTTTCTTCTCAGAATTTTATTGAGAATGGCAGTTGTCCGCTTTTCGGGAGGAAAAACGTGAAAAAAACGTTCATATTGAAAAGTGAATTATAAATATGGTTGGTTTTACCTGTCTAACGCCTCTGTACATGTAAATAGCCATCCCCAAATTTATCACAAGCCATACAGTCCCAAGGACAAATATGAACCACACGATTGCGTCTACACACAAAGAAAAAATCAAAATAATTCATTAAAATCAGAGTTCCGTATCTCACGGGAGAAATGAATTTCTAATGCACGGTGCAGTGGGAGAAATCGGGAGAAATGGGAGATACCGGGAGAAATGAAAAGGCACTGAAGAACAGCACAGAAAAGCCACTGAAAAATCACTCAAGATCTCAAATTTCCACAGTTTTGTTGCAATTTTACAAGTTTCCATAAATATTTCTGGATATTTTCAGTGATTTTTTCAATACATTTTCATTTCTCCCATTTCTCCCGTTTCTCCCGGTGAAGGCAGGTGGGAGAAATCGGGTATCTTCCATTTCTGCCACTCACTTTCTCCCGAACCCGGAACCTTGATTAAAATTTCTACGATAAAATTTTAAAAATTCAAATGACTCATTTACAATGAGATTAAGGAATTCAATTAATTGTCACTGATTTTGTGGTATTTGTGTATTAGGCTTACGCATAAGTTTTTCTAAAGTATCCACATCAATTTCTATCCAAGCCACGCCAAGGCCCCTCAAGTGAAATAGTAATTCCTTCAATTTGGATTTTAATTTTGTAATCTCTTTTTGAACCGCTGGAGCTGTGTATATTTTGAGCACCAACACACCCAGAATCGTCACTCCATTGTAAATCTAATTTTTTAAAAAATGAAAAATAAAAAATTATTTTTAAAAATTATGTAACTTTTTTCCGCATACATTTTAAAACCATCCCAACTTTTCATACACTTCCAATTTTTGACTGGTTTAATTTTTATTTTTGAATAATACTAAAAAAATTTTAGTAAAAACTCATTAACTATTCTCCCTCTCATGTCATAGTCTCTTATGGAGACTCTCTTTAATCCTCATACCATTTTTGAACGGAAAAAAACCAAAAGAAAATTAATGCAAATTAGACTTTAATAGAAGCAGTCATAATTTCCTAGCACAGTAATTACAAACACAATCATAATTAACACGTATTTAATCCTTGTCACGATCACACTTCTAATGACTCTCTTTCTTCCTCCCTCATCTAATGATTCACACACACACTGTACACACTAATGTGTGTCATACTACACCAATGTGTAGTACACACATAAACCCACAGAACCTACGTGTGCGTGTGTACACGTTTTATTAATACACTGAATTTTGACTGAATCATCACTACACACAACAAGACAGTGTCACTACAAATCATAAAATGGATATCAGTCATTTTGATTCTTTTCCTTCCATTCAGATTGCACTGTTCAATGACTATCAAATTGACTCATCTTCTCCCGTCACCCTTTCTTTCATACACACACACACTGTCATCCAATATGGACTGTCAGGTTGGCCACATATTCACATTCCACTACAATATTTCTCCATGCGTCACACCTGACACACACAGTACACACACACACACGTCTTAATGAATATTCCAGGAAATATTTTCCTTCAAACTTTCCTGGAATTCCAGAAGACTCACCCTTTCTTAATCATCCAGCAAAATTTTTTAAAAATCTGATTTTTAAAATCAATATTACTCATCCTACAATAAGATTCCTATTAACTAATACCTCCCATTTAATTGTAAATTAAACAGTTTAATTTAAACTACACTTAAATGTTGCACAATTTTCTAAGAAAAAACTCACAATTTCAAACCAGGCAATAATCTGGAGAAAAATCCCTGAAATATTTTTCTTTGTCAATTCCATCTTCTTTTTTTCCTCCGTTCAATTCCTTGAGAATTTTTCTTCTTCTCGTAATGGCACATTTAAATCTTCATATTTTTTAAATCACTCTCCACTCCATACACATTTCTATTCCTTTTAACACTTCTCTCGTGTATGCGTGTGTGTCTGCGAGGTTTGTTTTCCTTTTGCTGGAACACTCTTTCACAGTCCCAAGAAAGGTAATTCGATCCCAACTCAAAAACACTCCTCTCTCTCTCCCCACCAGAAAGGAAAGAAATGGAAGATAGGAACTGAAGGGAGGGTGGGAGGACCCTTTTTTATCTTCCAGAGAGACCTTCCCTTTAAGACACGCACATTTTCCCAATGCTTAAATGTTTCGGGGAACTTGACAAGGGACGAGGGACGTCTCTCTTTTCTAAACTCACATCTCTCCTTGTACTACACACAAGACAAAATCACAGGCAGTCCGTATCACACCGTGTAGAGGAATGTGAGACACACACACACGGGGAAGGAAAGGAGCATAGGTCTACGGTCTATAAAGGAAAATAGAGGAAGGAGGAAAAAAATTGAGTGAGTAACAAGAGTGGGTCCTTCATCCTACTCGCCTCGAGTCAAGTCAACAAAAATCTTTTTCATGTACACACACACTCAGACACACACACTTTACATCTGTACGTGTAACGTGTACACAGACAAGGAGAGAGAGAGAGGAGGGGGATGGGGGGGATTCGATATAGGATACAAAAATAAGATATACACGGATTGTCCGTATACCTTTTTTCAGTTAGTCGATACCATGATGAGAGGATGATGCCTGGGTCGCCTCAGGGAGGAGAGGAGGAGGAGGAGGGAATCTCTTTTCAAAAATCCTAAATCTTTTCGTGGTCTTCCCGGTCGTGCAACTTTTTTCCCTCTCTCTCTTCTTGTCTCTCTCCTCTCTCTCCTCTTCATGCTGTAACAGCATTGTTAATCCATCCAATTGCTAAGCCTCTTACATATAGCAGATTAAGCGGATATACCGTAAAACCTCGAATAGTAACCCACCATTCAAAACCCGGTTAAACCGCACAATTCCTTTAATAGAATTTGCAACGCTGTGCATTTTAAAAAAATTCCTCGGGATTTCTGAATGAAATTTCCTCATTCTAATTTTTACCGCCCGGGTTTTAGTTTGACTACTACGGTACTACCTGTGGATGCAGGTGGAGTGTACAAAGGGAGAGACTGGTACAGGGGCTGTTGCTGTTGGTGGGTGATAGTGGAGGACAGGCAGGATCTTTTGGCCTTTTGTCATGGGTGTAGTGCCATTACATCGGACGGACGTATCTTACACGTAAGACTCTTATAATATGTGTGTGTGTGTGTGTGTGTGGAAGGCGAGACATATTACGGAATGAGTCTCTCTCTGAGAGGACGAATTATTTACATATGGATGAGATGCAGAATGTGTTGTGTGTGTGTGTGGAGGGATGAGGTGCAAGGATTTGTGAGGAGATTGTGGTACAAAGGAAAACAAGTTTTGTGACCATCTGACTCATTCCAATACGTTTTTCTCCCTTTGATTCAAAGGCTTTGCTTTTATTCCATGTTAGACTGTGGCAAAAATTCTGTTCTCCGTCTTTGCTTCATCCTGTAAAGTGTAATGCAGTGGAAGAGGCTTTGATTTAAAATCCCGTAGACACACACACACACACTTGCAGTACAGGAGTACACTGTACACTGCAGTGTCTCTCTCTCTCTCTCTCTTGTGTGTGTGTGTATGCCCAGGAGGGGCTGTCAATGAACTCAATGGCTAATAATACAATTTGCACACTTCTACCTGTCCTAATGGAATAATATTTGCCGTGTTCATTTTCAATCGATGATTGAAATCTACATAAAGTTTTTTGTCTCTCTGCACCATCGAAGCTTTTGACTTTAAAGGGTGGAGGGTTGGACAGACACACACACATGAGTGTACAACTGTACATGTGTGTGTAGAACTGCTCGTTAACCATCTTCATTCAATCTCTGCACTATAAAGGTTTATAGCTTTGGCAGGTTGCTGCTAGATTTGGAGTGAGTGTTTGCGAATCTGTGTGGAGTGTGTGTGTGTGTGAGGGGAGAGGCGCGTATATGGGGAATGATTAATGAGAATGATAGGGAATGAATGGGGAAACCTTGCTGTGTGTGGGGGGGGGGGGATGATTGTGCGTGGAGATTTTTTGGGCCAAGATCAACCGGACGGAATTGGGGGCTAAAAAATTGGTATATTGCAGAAGACAAGAAATTTCGCGTTGCAAATTTTTTGAAGGTGAGAACTTTGTGAGAAGGGCGAAATAATGGTGGAAATTCATTGAATTTTGTGGTTTCTGTCGTATGTGGTGTGGAGGGAAAAGGCGGAGAGGAAGGGAAGGAATGGTGTAATGATAGTTTTGCACAGATTTTGAACAGCTGATTTGCAGATTGCAATGAGGGGGACAAAGAGAGAGACAGAGAGAGAGAGACTGTTTGCGGGGCGCATAATTCATAATTGGATTGTAATGAAGGCAGGGTTGTGTGTTTGTGTGTGTGTACGTGTATGTGCTGTGTGCGTGAGTGTGGACAGTTACAGATTCTGAGGATGGAATCATGATTAAAATTTTGCAAATTGCAAATTGCAACCTAGAATGGAAGGGAAGGAGAGCTCAAGAAAAAAAGGGATAATGATAATTAGGATCATCAATTCTGACTTGCTTTTGCAATAAATTGTGATAAATTATTATAAATGATTCATTTTTTTTGCGAATTTCAACTTTTAGAACTTCTAAAGTTCTGAGTTTCATTGGCTGAAGTACAGATATGCGGTTTTGCCATTATTTATATGGTGTGGAATGACATGTCATTGACAGTGGAGGAAATTATGGAAACCAAGGAAATGGTGACTCATTTTGTGGTTGGCGGGAAAAAAATACTTTTTATGACCGCAGAGTCACAAGTTGGCATTAAAGTGAGATTTATGCGGATGACTGATGCGTCAAGGTTCGAATTTTTTTACTGTCGTTTATTGCAAAATGATTTATTTGCGAATGAAAAATTCAAAAGCAAAATAGTGCATTTCCAATGGAAATTTTCCACGCTACAAACGCGCGCTAGAATTTACATGTGGAGAAAGGGAACCTTTTTGCATTCTACAGTGGAATGTGTGCCACACATTCTGCGGTCTGGAATCGTTGGATCGCTGGAACTTCCAGCCTGGAAGCCTTCCTTCTCCCGAGAAAGTTACCTAACTCGGAATTTTCAAATTCTGAATTATGTGAGGCGGCAGAAGAGGAAAATGTTACTCAAACAAAATCTCGTAATTGATGATGATAATGTGTCAGAATGGTGGATTCCATAACCTAATTTGCTATTGGTAATTGAATTGTACAATACAGAATTATCCAGTGAGTCTCATCACAATTAAATAAACTTTTGGAATAAACATTTTTATTTTGCACGAAGGCCAACGATATGTGACATGCAGTAAACATTTTCTTGAGATACATTCTCAGCGAACAAATACGATATTCAGTAAACATTGCGTTGTTTATGAGCAAAATATTTTATGCTACAACTAAGCCGATTTGCACAACACAATAAAGTCAAAGTTTGTGTGGTGACATGAAGATAGATTGAACTTTTAAATTTTTGTACATTTTTTCCTACATCCATTGTCACAACATTTTCCTCCAGTCATCCTCAGTCGACCACAATCCGTGTCGCTTTTGCAAGGGAATCCATAATCATCTCCGCACGTCTTCACTACCGGAGGAGGTGGACAGTCACCAAGTCCACAGCATACTAAGAAAATTTAGCATATCATTTAAAACCATGTAATAATATTATCTCGTTTGTGGGTGGAAAATCTTGTATTGCATTCTTTCGACAAAGCTGAAAGAATTGGACAAAGCTGGGTGAAATTTTGGAATGTTCAAAATCCTAGAACATCCCTCAATTCTTCCCTATTCTTCTCTTCCCTGAATTCTTGTATCCCTTATTTTTGTGGTAAAATATTCAACTCCTCAACGTCAAAGAAGTACCTTGAGCCTGGAGACAAATGACCATGACTAGTAGCGCCAATGTCCAGCATTTATCCATGTTTTGTCTTCTCTCTCTTTCCACAGAACACAACACGAAATATGAAAACCAACTGGAGATTTTATCCTAGGATTGAACTAGGATAAAACTCATCCTATGACGTCATCCTCTCTCCTTAAAATTCTATGAGATAATTAACAGTTTTACATAGCGACTGCTAAATCCCTAACCAACATTTCTTTTCTCTTCTTCAGACTCAGAATCTGGACTACAAACTAAACTACTCATTAATTTTCTCAGTTGAATTAGTTAACCTTCCTTGCGTTCTTTTATTCCTGGTCTGGAGGCTGTTTAGCCTAGATCGGTTCCATAAGGAATACATGACGCGCACATACGTCATCCCCCAAGCCTCCATCCCCATCCCTCACTTCTCTTGTATTCTATGGAGGCTAGTCCAAAATCGCCTCCAACATTTTTTAAAAAATTTCCAACTCTCCCTACCACCCTCCTTTTTCAACATATTGGCAAACATCCAAAGGGAAAGTTGTTCAGTTCTTCATTGCGGTTCTTCTCATGTTCCTTGTTTATATTTATTGTCAATCTGTCGTCCATAAATCCGAAAAGTCGGCATTTTTCAAAAAACCAATCATAACTTCGGATTTTGAGTTTCAAAAAAATTTCTGTTGACATGAGAAGAACCGCAATGAAACACTGAACACCTATCTCAC
>WJFB01003579.1:0-12750 GCA_009870185.1 Pygmarrhopalites habei | reverse complement strand
AGTCAATTATTAAACAATTTTTCAACGAATTTCTAAGATTTTCTAGGAATTGTCTAAGATTTTCCTTTGATTCCTTGACCCATTCCGGCCCATCAAGTCTAGGCCCAACCCGGGCCCGGGTCAAAATGGGCCAATTTTTCCATCCCTAATGCAGACATCAAATAGTTAGCTTTGAAAAACGTATAGACATGGAAAGAACGTTGAGCAACCATGATATAAATATTTTATATCATGATTAGTTTTACAGTGGGATAAGCGGCAGGCTGGTTGGTTGCTACATATGTTGTAGGTTTGTTCCCTCAGAGAGAGAGAGAGGGAGGGGGACTGTATGGAAAATGGTGGATGAAACGATTATTTTATGTGTATGTGTACTTATGTTTGAAAGGTTAAAAAAGTGTGGTAGACACTGGGACTTTTATAGAAGAAGATCGTAATACAGACATAGATAGAGAGAAGGGGATCGATTCGGTAAAAAGCATTGGAATATATCTGGTCTTGTTCATTGATAGTGTGTGTGTGGTGGAGCCCTGGTTGAACCAAGTCTTATTTCCTTTCTCTGTGTCTCTCAGCTGTCCCTTTGATAAAATGACTGAGACAGGGAATCTTGTTGGTATTCTTGGGTTTTGGTTTTCTTCATGTTGCTCCCTGTCCTCATTTGACTGGCTCTACATACTGGAGGGAGAGGCATTATATTTTGGACAGAGGAGGGAGGGTTGGAACAGTCAAGGAAGCACGCATGAAACTAAGAGTTTGTTACTTTTTGAAAATTTCTGTGTCTGTCTGTCTGTGTACCACTGACATTGTACACACACAAAATATATCCGCCTATATGGAATGGCTCATGGCTAGGTTTTTCTAGTTGCTCATGAAAAAAGGCTGATGTGAGTGTGCCTCCCCATTTCATGGATGTGTTTCAACGTCTCTCTTCTTCTTCTCTCCGTTCCTTTAAACTTGTGTGTTGGTGTATTTTTTTCTATTATACACTCCAATCCAGTAGACGACAGTGCATCTATCAGAGAGAGAGAGAGGATGCCAGCCAAATGTTAGTTTGTGTCGTGTGTATTCATGATAGAATTTGTAGGGGGAATACAACATAAGGGATTCCTCTCTCTCTTTCTCTTGATCGTTCCTGAGTTATCTTGGGCTTTGCTGGTGCTGCCTTTTCACTCCTCCGCATTTTCCACCTCGTTTCTTCCTTTTTTCGCAAAGAAAAAAAGGCGAGTGACTCTTGCGAAGGAAGAAAACACGGATTATATTCATTTAAACATGTTTATATGGAATATTCTCACATATTCCGGCCAAAAAAGCCAGAACAGCGGCCAAATTCATATAATCATATATACTACTATTATATAGTTGTACGTATGGGTGTGTGTCAACAGTTGAACTCATAGGATGGCAAGTAAATAGGAGAGAGAGAGAGACATATTTTAGACATTTTTTTGTGAATAATTTTTGTGAGTACATGCGGCTAGCCAGCTCATTGGATTTGAGAGTGTATCAGTTTGCATTCAAGTTGAGGTCGAGGATCTCACGGGGAATTTGGATTCACACACATAATAATATACACCCTGTGAACGTACATATGAGCGAGTAGGTTTTTTTGAGTTGTCTGAGAACTGCAATCCCTCTCTTCAATGTGTTATGCATATGAGATAAAGCCTTGGCTTTATCTCCAAGTTGCGATGACGTAATTCATTCATTCATTAACATGGTCATGTTATTTTTTGCTCACTTTGAGAACTGACTCGTCAAATCGTTCTCTCTTGATACAGAGAGAGACTGTGTGTGTGTGCAATCGGGATAGTTAGTGTGTGACGCAGAGCTAAAGACAGACGATGTGTACTTGCTAAACGTGTTATATTATAATAGAATTTATATATAAAAGATATGTTCCGTATGGATAATAAGGCTACAGAGAACCAGACAGCAACTATCCTTGGCAAGAGAGAGAGAGAGATAGCATCCAAAGGGAAAGATATTTTAGCTCTACTACTTGTACTACTACTCAATGGATCGATCTATAACCAAGTAATGTGTCTGTCAGTGTAAATTGTACATGAACATATAGAAAAGAGAGTGTGTACTTTATTCTTGCTCCTATATTTTATTCTCTCTTTGCAAATAATTGTGTGAGAGCGGACCAGACTTGCACTCGAATGTGTCTGTCTGGATTTTCTGTACTTTGTTTGGTACTGTGTCTGTGTGTGAATACATAAAAAAAATTTGGTTTCTTTTGTTCTAGTTCACTCTAGTTGTGTTTTCAATGCAGGAATTTGTCAACAACAAGTAATTTCTTATGCACAAACACACACACATCCACAAACAGGGAATCTTAATATTTTGTGATACTGACAAAGTATTGAAGAAAAATGTGACTTTGGTGTCGTTTATTTTCTTGGAACGGATTTTGAGGTATGGATTATAATTTTTGTGTTCTGTGAAATATTGAGTGGTGGATGGAAGAGGGAAAATCCATTTTTTTCAAAAGATTTACTTTGGTTGAAAAGTTTCATGTTGCATAATTGACGGATATGCAGGGAAGTAAATGAAAAAGGACAATTTGTCAGAATATCCCGACTGCCGTCTGTTCTTCTCTCTTGTTCTATTAATTCAATTACATTGTCTATTTCACGAATGAGAGGAAGCTTGGTTAGTGGCTGATGATATAATTTGTACACAGAGACTTGTCTGGGAAACACACACACACACATTTTGACATATAAATAGGTAGACAAAGAATGATGCCCAATTTCAATAATATCATGTACGACCCTAATAATTACAGATGGAGTAGGATACAATTAGAGTTTGTTAATTAATTTCGAGTTTATCCATAGTTCCAGCGTGTGTGTGGGTCGGGCAGCTGGGGAATCGTTTTTTGAGATGCAGATAGGCTAATAGGAGAGAATATATATGGGAGGAGGTATTGTGGGGAGAGTGAGTAGGAGGATGATGATGAGACAGGAAGTAAGATGGCCATATATGTCTTGGAACGGTCGTCGTTAGGAGAGTTCTTGTTCTTCTTTGTGATGATTCCTTTGTGTGTGTCTGTTATGTTAACTGGTCGTTGGTTTTTCGCAGAACAAACCGTGACTGCATGAGGGAGACAGGACCATAGCACAACACAAGATTAGCCTTCATTTTATTTCTTTCCAGCTGTCTTCCATGTAACTTGTGTGTGGTAGTAGTAGTAGTAGCTCTTGCCATTCCTCTTCTCCCCATCGTCTGTGCACGGTGCAAATCTAAATAAGGTATATGAGGGGAGTACAACAAGAAAGAATGGGAGGAAAAAAACCGACTTGGCAAATCGCTCTGTGTTTGTGTCTGATCGTTGGCGTTGGTGCAACTGCTGTTCTTGTTCTCATTTTTGTTCATATAGTTTTGCTAAGTCATTGCAGCGGTTGGCTGCTGCTGTTTTTTTGACGCAGACTAGATGTTGATATGTATATATATATATATGTGAGTGTGTGTAGTGTGTGGATATGGAAAGGTGTACAGAGAGTAAAGAAGTTTTTCCGTCCGTTGAAGTAATATCTCGTGAAGCATAGCTCTTTTAGATTTTTATTTGAGGCAGGTTGCCATATTATTACGCAGGATATTATAATAAGGGAAGGAGAGTGTGTGGATGTGGAATATACCTATCTATCTATCTATCTATCGTAGTACTATATTTGTTTGTGTAGGTTGGGAGGCAGGTAGGTTGGTTGGCTAGTTCTACACAACGTCAGTTTGGTCATGTCTATATAAATATATGATCCATAGGTGTACATGTTACATTCAACGACTTTGATTCTTTAAAATGTTTCCCCTCCTCTTCTACACATCTTTCTTTTCTTTGACTGAGGTTAAACACATGAGTGAAGACTCACACGGAGTGGCCAGTACAAGAAGTGGACTTTGGATGGTGTGTGTGTGTGTGAATGTGATTCTGATGGAGACAACTGTGAGTGGAATTTGAAGCTTGTTGGTCGTCGTGTTGTGTGTCCATGTCTGTTTGACATGGCAGAGTACTGACACACAGAACAGAGGGAAGATAAAATATGCTTATGACGGAGAGGTACTTTATTATGATGATTACATTGCATCCGTGGGGAAATTAAACAAGTCGAGAGTTTTCAACTGTTTCTTAATATAAGAACGGTTAAGAAAGATGGGTAGTGTGAGTGTGTGTGGAAATTTAGCAAATGAGCCAGCATTTATTTGGTTTGAGAGAGGCGATACACACACCAACCAAAGACTCGGGTTGATGACTGTGTAAAGAGAGGGATTTATAGACCAATAATAGGATATACATAAGGTTATGAATGAGACTCTATTATTCTTGGCAGACTTTTCCTACGTTAGAGTGAGGGAGGAGGGGACCCGTACTGCTCTGGCCATATGGGAAGCCTAATGATGCTGGGAAGGAGGAGGGAGAGCGACAGACGGATAATTGCAATTTGCAATCTCTTCCTCTCTCCACCGCCTCCTCCTCATACTCATGTAGAGAGGCTCATGTAGAATACACACAGATAGAGGCAGGATGATGATGGTGAATCGTGATTAAAAGGGGTGACTCTGCCTACGTGCATATTTCAAGAATGACTGAATCAATGGATTA
The DNA here is from genome assembly GCA_009870185.1 of Pygmarrhopalites habei. Taxonomy (NCBI): domain Eukaryota; kingdom Metazoa; phylum Arthropoda; class Collembola; order Symphypleona; family Arrhopalitidae; genus Pygmarrhopalites; species Pygmarrhopalites habei. Next base: position 8,147 of record WJFB01003579.1, on the reverse strand, counting down.
CTCATACTCCTTCAAGTTTAAGTCCATGTGGCAGGATGAGGGCCATGGCCAGGGCTCTTTTTCAGGGAATGACTAAGAAAGTAGAGGAGGATTTGTGTGTCCATGATGATGTGTTTGAAAAATAGGTATTGATTGTGCAGAGAGTTGTAGATAACTCAAATAGTTTTCAACTGATTCATCCACGCACTGCATATTATCCTTGTATACATAAGTTGAGTATGGAACGAGAAATATGGGGATACTCATATATACTGTTATCATTGTTGAGAGAGGAGGGGGACTTTTGTCAATCAACTTGGTTTCCATCCACTACTGTACTATATGTGCATTGGTAATAGGATGAATTCAGAGAGTCTTTTGGGGTGACTCATTGAATTTCTAGAAATTCATGAATGACTTGTGCACTGTGACTGTTGTGCATAGGGGGGAATATTGTGCAGCAGGAGACACAGACATAAACCACCACGCCATGACACCATTAACTAAGTAACCAGATGTCCCAAATTCCTAGGAAAAATTCCATATCTCTCGTCTTCTCCAGTATCAAATCCCAGTACTCCCTCACACTTGCAGAGCAAGAGTGGGGGGCAATTAATAGTCAAACAAATGATATTTTCAATACTCACTTCACTGCCATTCCACACTTGAGGATGATGGACTGGGATAGTTTAACTCTTCTACTTGTTTGTGGGATCATCATCATTTGGAAAGAGTTGGTCTCATCTAATTGTGTATTTTTACTGTCGTCAAAATGAAGGAGAGGGAGTTTGAGGTTAACTTGATTGGTGGGTTTTAGTGTTAGACCAGTGGTGTTTCTCCAACAATAAGAAATGTTTCTCTTTTTGTGTGACACAGTGCTACAGAGGCCAGAGAGAACATGTGGAATTATACTCATATCCTTGATTTTCCAATAAAACCTACCTTGTTTTTCTGTGCATAGATTTTTTTGGGATTTGGGGAGAAAGAGTTGAATGGTTGCTTTTTTTCTCTCTGCTCAGTTACCGTGTATGTTCTTGATTGAGAGGATAGTTTATACATTTTTTATTTTAAAAAAGTGAAATTTTTTCATTAGTGTAACTGAATTTTTGACTGGGACTTGTTCTGTGGAATTATTTATTTTGAATAAGAACAATGGGAGATGACGTGGTATTTAATGTTGGAATTTGTCATTTGTTGATTATAGGAGACTCTGGCTGGAAAGTGAGAATTGGACGGATGAAGTCGGGTGCAAAAAGAGGAGGGGATGACTGTCGAGACATGAGGAAGAACGTAACGGCATCAACAGCAGTAGGCAAAACACGGCCACAGTGTGGCAAAGGAAAGAATTTAGGACACGAAATGTGGCCATGTTGGAGAACATTCGACAAACTCGTGGACGACGACGATGAGAGGAGCACGTATAATGTATACAGTGTAACAACAGCAAGTACGAATAATCATCATCAAACTACTCGACTACATAACCTCATGTACATAGTCATCACATGAGTGTCTGACTGTGTGTGTCAGTATGTGTGACTGTAGTAGCAGTATAGACTTTGAGGACTACAAGACTTGATAGACGATTTCAAAAAGATAGAGGCTGAGAGACAAACATAATATTATTATAGTATGTTAACTGAGTAGACTAGTTAGTACTACGAGACTGATGATGATGACGACGCGACAAGTCCTCGTGGTATTCTAGTACTGACTACGCTCAACATGCTTGGTAAGGTATGGCTTCACTCTTTTTTTACTTGTGTGTGTCTAATAATGGTGGACTCTCTCGTGTTTTGGCTTTGCAAATTCAGGGAGACGAGGACACTGACAGTTTTCCCTCATCTACTGTGCCTAAGTTTACTATTGAGAGGGAATAAACGGAGATATTAAATCCCAAATTAAGGACCAACAACAAGGAGACGGACAAGCAGAGATTGGTGTTGTTTTTTATATATTTCTTTTGACAGAGTTGAGGCGAGAATTCATTTGGCATTACTCCGCAGCGCTACCCTGGTCCTTAGATTGTGTTTTAAATGATCAGGTACCAGAAGTAGCGCGCGAGGAAGTGCAAACTTACGCCGAAAATGATTATCTACCTTCAAGACTTCCTATGGATATTCACAAACGGAGAAAGTAAGTACACTAAATACTTTTGAAAATGATAACAAAATAACATTGACGAGTTGTGTTGCCTACAATTAAATATTGTATTTATAGAAAAATTTCGAAAGTAATTTCTAACGGTTTCGTTCTTTTTTCCTTTTTTGCAGGAGGGTCCTTTTTTGTCCTTATTACATTGTACTTTTATCAGGTAAATTCTTTTTCCTACGTTACATGTTACAACCAAATTCTCTATTATTGTAATTATGTATGATTGTGATTTATTTGAAGGGAATTTTGTAATAAAAAGAAATTTTCTTGATTTCATAGGTGCTCTGAAGGATTACAGTCATCAGGCATCTGAAAAAGTACTACACAATCAGGGCAAAAAATCTACAAGGCTGAAGAAAGCAGAAGTGGCGTGGAATCATCATCAACCGCTTTACCCAAAAAAATCATCAAAAATTTCAATCATCATTTAAGTTTTGATATGGGGATACCAAATTCGATTTGCATTGTGAATGTTTTGTTTGGTTATCACTTAAATAGAAAAGAGTGCAGGGAGACAAACGATGTGAAGTAATTTAACCTCACCTTGGTGGTACAATATATAATCTTGGGCACTCTCCTGGAACGCTTTGTTCATCTCTTTACAAGTGTGTGCGTATATATATATACATGTAGTCTTGAGAATTGTATAGTCGGAGGAAATGGTTTGAGGTGAGACATCCTTAATTTTCGTGTCTTCTCTTTTTTTGGGACGTACAGAAAAAGGATCCTAACAAAATGGATGAATACTTACTTGAATTTATCCTTGGTTTTTTTCTTTCTTAATGGGTACAAGTTAAAAATCAATATGTAAAATTGTACATAATTAGTCTCCTCTCTAAATAGTATGGATTGGGATTGACGGAAGTTGAAAAATAATAAATTTATTAATGTGGTTGATTGTCTTTGTTTCACTCTAGTCTAGTTATGGATGTGTAATAATAATAATGACACAAGTAAAAATGTGTGTGGGACTCAATCTGTTCATGTAGGGGGGTTACTTTGTGTGTGTGAATAATTTGTTTACGGAATAAAATACAATATTATACCATTAACCGATTGTTGAAATAATGTTGGTATTATTTTACCATGGGTTTGTTTTTTCTTTCTTTCCAGTGTCTTTTATTAAGTCATTGGGACTGCAGAGAGTTGGCAGGGAGAAAAGTTGAAAGGGCATTGGCATTTATTGTTGAATATTTTATGAGGAGACGAGTTTGCAATGAGTTTTCAATGCATTTTTATTATTTAAAAAATAATTTTAAACAGTCAGCTGACAGACACACTAATGTTAAGTGATGTAGTTAAATAAATAAGCTCACACTCACTCCACTCATTTTGAGAGCCGACATGCATAAGTATTATACTAAATGTAAAGCATTCAAAGGTCAAAGTCCTTGTACTTCTGATTGTGGTTCCCGTCACTTGAACATTTTTTCAATACATACTAAAGTTCGTAAATAGTTTAATGGGTCTGACTGTCGCCTCCTTTTTCCAGTCTGCAATACGGTATTATTACTAATATCTAAATACCTCCTCATAGAAATGTGTGTGTCTGTGCATTATTTTTTACATTTCACCCACAGTCTCTATGAATTGTGACAGTCACACAGTTATCATTTTATTTCATATTGAAATTGCAGATTTTCTCAGTATGCATTACACCAACCTAATTAGTCCTTTTTCAAAAAAAGAAAATTAGTGTAGGTATCATATTCATATTCATAACCGTTTTCTCTCATATTAGCATTTAGAATGAGTCCACGAACTAAACTTTTTCTCATGGTTCTACTTGAAGGACAGAGGGTTATCCATCCTAACCAACTAATGACAAATGAACAAACCTTTACGCTCACTCAGTATAATAATAATTTGCAACATGTCCGAGCAGGCAATTCTGATATATGCGATAAAATTTTATCTTTAAATATTTAGAGAGAGAGTCAAATGTAACATTCAATGAGTCTTAAAATATTTTATTCCAATACTATTCACACATTCTACAGTCTCGAAAAAGTATTTACTTTTATTTATTATCACAAACAAATAAAGAATGTACAAGTTTCCAAGCTGAAGGAGCGCTAGGACTCTTGACACTGTCAATTGGTCCAACTGGTCATGGAGTACAAAATAATAGTGCAAGTTCACATGCATGAAACTATGAAACATGTTCCTAAATAAATATCTAAACAAGTATAGTATAAGTAAATACATATAGCGACCTTCAATTGTGGGGAAAAGAGGACTGAACAAAAGGAGAGTGGAAATCCGTATACGGGCGATTTGTACAAATTAGGCATTTTAAAAATTCTTCCTTCTATAACAATAGTCTGCACCAAGTGGTTGGCGTCAATGGCACAAAACTTGGAAAGAGGATTACAAAATCACCTTTCAGAGTTTAGGAACACGTCAACTTTATAATACTATTATCAAAAATAGGTACATAACTTACACACACATAAATACCCAGTCCCTATGTACATACATGAAAGTATATTCGTCCATCCAGGCAAAAAATGGTGTGTTGTTGCTATGTGGCACTATTTACAGTGTAAATGCCATTACATATGTACAATTCCTCCACATATGTACATTTCTTTCACATGACTTGGACGATGGACGACCACCCTTCCCAACTAAAGATATACATGGCTAATAACATTCTACTTTTTCATTCATTCATGGAGCTACATTTCTTTCTCAAGTACTATGCCTCTGTATGTATGCTAAGGTTTTTTCCTCATCAAAATAAACTCTCACCAAATTCGTAATTATTGCACTGTATTGAAGACAAATTTTCATGATCCTTCCAGACAGAAAGCGGGTCATAGGTTACATAGATGCCTGACCTAGAGGGGGTACAATAAATCGACGAACTGTCCCAAGTTATAAAGTACTCACTGAAATGTGCACTGGAAATGACGTAATATTGGTTTCTTTACTGCAACCATGACTAATCTTTATTATTTTCTTTGTAAATTATGAAGACAATTGACTTTATCTGGAGAGGAGGAGTGTACATACCACCCAAGTACTTAAGTAAGTAGATGCGGGTTTGAGGAGACAGAGACAGCGGGTTTCTTGTTCCACCTTTCCCCTTCCCGTCATCCCTTTCTCTCCATCATCCTTATTTTTGTTACAGACTTAATTCAATCTCCCATGTTTTTAATTTATTTTCTTGTCTACTTTGGCTTTGAGTTTCACTTTGGTTTGTCTCACTCCCTACAATAATTCAATAAGAAAAAAACTTTCAGTATCAACTATAGAACTGATTTTGTACGGGCATCTTCTCCGACAAAGTTAATCTACAAGTGTCAGGATGACATGAATGTCGATTCGGTAATCGTACCAAGACACACCTTGGAAAAGACTTTTCTTTGGGATTATGTCTTCCTCTGGGACAATTCAGTCAATGTGGATGAGATGATCAGACACTAATCTACTGACGGGGAGGTTACTTTGACACAGATGACAATGTCAGTATTTGACAGGTGTAATAAATAAAATTTTACAAACAGACTGTAGCTATATAAATATTTCATGGTTAGTATGTATTAAAATATCATGTCAATTTCAACTGAATACTATTACACTTGGGAATTGTACATTGTAATTCTTATTTTGGAACCTGATGGACCGTCTAAAAGTGAAAAGAAAGAAATGATAGGAGCCACATTTCCTCTTCTTTTATATTGATTGTGTTTTCTCCCGGGATACTTCCCTTTTTCTACCCGTCTCGGAATTTGCGCTGTGTGTGTGTACTTATTTATGCTGAGGAATCTTAACTAGAGGCTAATATTTGGGATTGCATGCTACAGATTTGTCCTGTAGTACATACACAGTAAATTATGACATGTCATGAACTATTTTTCGTACAATATTATATAACTAAAGGTTTTTCATACCCACACAGACTGTGGAAGATGGACGAGAAAGACTCATTCACGACGCTGTTCGCTATACATTTCTATTTAAATACATCCATTTGGAGCTGAGTTGATGAGAGTTGACAAATCAGACTATGTAGTGTCGACAAAAAAACCATGAATTTACATAAAGCTGTAATATTTACTATCGTCTGTAACAACCATTATAGTTATTTAACTGGCTAGTCATTGGGGTAAATATATTAAAATGTCCGCATGTCATATGTATTTAAGTAACTTGAGTGTGTTCTGCTTTCATCTGTTTGAGATGAATAAATAAAAGAGTAGTAGCAGTTTGTTAGTTTGTGACTGCAGTTTATTTAAACCATATCATTTTCCTTTGCATGCATTACTCCAGTATGTATCATTCTTTATTTCTTACTGCAGTCAATTTCTCTCTCTTTTTTTCCACACTTTCGCTCAACTTTGGCCACAAAAATACATGTACTGTAAATGAGTCATATCCCCACCCCTTTCAAGTTTGAGCCCTGTCTGGTCATATAATTTCGTACAATCAGACAATTATACTTAGTATTTTTATTGACGGGTAGCTTAATTTTTTTAGAAATCAAATCAAATTTTTTAAAAAAGTACACAGTACTCATTGTTCAACAACCTAATTTTCAAGGGAAAGGCAGTGGAAAGCTAAAGAGTATTAAAGTCATCAAAGGAAGCCATATTTAAAGTTAAATATTTAGTAGTGTTTATGAATTTATTTTCAGTGAAAATAAATTGAGATTCCCAGTTGCACCATCTGAGGATCGAGAGAGAAACCTTAGAAAAAAATTAGAATTCATCCTAAAATAATTTTAACAGCCTTTGGCCACTCATTGTAAGTTTCAAAACTAACTTGTAAAAGTCAAAATATTTGGATCTTTTTTGTGAACACTCCTTGTCCTAATTTCTGAGTGATTCTCTGTTTGGTCAGTGTGACAATTATCTTAACTTTCGTAAACGCAACAACAATAATTATTAACTATCATGGATGAGGAATACGATGCAATTGTTCTTGGCACCGGATTGAAGGTAATTTTTAGTCGATTAATTTATCAACAATTAAAGAGTACTATTATTACTTAGTTTATGTAAATATTTGTGCAAATGAGCCATTTGAGATTCAAGTGCACTTCAGTTTAATTACAATTTACAATGGTGCCACAACCCCCTTGACCTCCCCACTGACAGTTAATATTTGTGTATTTCTTGGAAAGGAATGTATCCTGAGTGGAATGCTGTCTGTGTCAGGGAAAAAAGTACTACACAGTAAGTGATGACATTGTCTTGGTCATTATGATCATTTTGAGTTTTTTCTATTCTTTTGACTCATTATCATGACTATTTTGTAGTTGACAGAAACAAGTACTATGGCGGTGAATCTGCTTCGATAACGCCTTTAGAAGATCTGTTCGCTAAGGAGAACATTCCCAATCCTGATGAAACCTATGGACGAGGTCGAGATTGGAATGTTGATCTCATTCCAAAATTTTTGATGGCTAATGGTCAATTGGTGAAATTGCTCATCCATACAGGAGTAACAAGATATTTAGAGTTTAAATCTATCGAGGGTAGTTATGTTTACAAAGGTACGTACTTTTAAGATTTATTTATTGAGATTGAAAACCATTTACTGAATAGTTTATGAAGATTTTTTCTGAAAATAATGTGATAAGTAACGTCGTCCAATTTCATTCTTCTTTTTTCAAAGGTGGCAAAATTGCCAAAGTACCTGCTGGTAAGTCTGCAAAATCAATTTATTTGTTCATAACTTTGACAAAATATCTTGTTGTAACGTTATAAAAACATTTGATGTTGTACACACTACACATACGTAATAATGAATTTTGTACTTTGTTTGCTACTTTCAGATGAAAAAGAAGCATTGACATCTGGTTCATAATACACATATTATAATACATATATCCAAATCTATATAAAACATAATTGTGTGTGTAGTAAGTAGTTTATAATTATTTTTCCTTGTGTTTTTCCGTGTGTGTGTGGGCAGATTTGATGGGATTGTTTGAGAAACGTCGATTCAAGGTATTTAAAAATTCAACACAAAACATTGACATTAGTGTCCCGATTAATAAAAAT
>WJFB01003578.1:0-12750 GCA_009870185.1 Pygmarrhopalites habei | reverse complement strand
ATCCACCTGCTGACTCTTGATACAATGTGTATTAGTAGTATACCTCTCTCTCTCCTTTTACCTACTTACTTACATTCACATTTTTCCAACTCTAAAGAGCCTCTCCATGATCCCCCCCCCCACACACGCACACAGTCGAAATTGCCCTGATCATCCCTTCCCATGATGTGATTGTATTCATTTTGAACGACAATGTCCTGTGTGTGTGAATTACAGAGTACACCTCTCTCTCTAGCCAGACTAATACAGATATGTAGAGGGGAGATTGAGGCAGTTCACAATGAAGAAATCATGATGGTTATATACCACTAACTAACTATACGACCACAATCCCCCTCTCTTCTCTCCCTATCTCTATCTCTCTTTTTAACTATTGAATACGAGATTACTTTGCACTTTGCATGGTCTTTCATCTTCGTCTCCCCTGCTGTTGCAATAAAGCAAATTCGCTTGTTTGAAACTATTTGATTTGAACTGACGTATGGTTCGTACCTTTTGGCATCCACACACAATGAACACCCAACCAACTCACGCTCTCCATCAAATGAAATGTGTGTGTACAGAGTCATCATCTATCTCTACACACACAGGTAAATCACCCTTCTCCTCATCCGTTCAAGGGTAAACATTCGCTTTTAAATCAAGTATTTGGTCTGTCTGAGGACAGAGAGACTCGGTAGGATGATGAGCTGGTATAAAAACTTAATGCAGTCCACATGTGTATCACAGTCATCAACACAAAAACATGGCATTAAAAAAATGGACAGGGATGCGAATCAATTAGGGAGTAATAGAGTCGGGGAAAAAACGAAGAAGCTAACCAAGAATCTTGGTTCAAGATGAAGAAGAGTGAAAAAAAAGTGACTCAAGAAGGATTTTGTGCGGGGAGGAAAACGTGTGGCTTGGCATACAATCCCTTACAATACTTTGCAATGTAGAAACAGAAAGATATGTACAGGAGTAGGTAAAAGCATTGGAGTCGAGTGGGGTACATGTGTGAAACTTTTTTACCTATTATTTCCTACTTTATACCAGTCGCATTTCAAGTGGTCGTGGTGAGTGAGTGTGGGGTATCAAATGTTGATAATACATGTTCACCTCCTCCTGCACCACTCAGTCAATTGGCGAAAGAGAGGAGGAGGAGGAGGAGGAGGAGAAAAAAACGAATGTGACACAGTTAGAAAGAATAGGAGGAAAAAGGTGTATGCTAGTAGGTAATACATAAAAGAGGATAAAGATAAGAGATGATACTTTGTGTAATATTTTACTCATTTTTTTCTCTCGTCATACCTCTTCCTTCTCTGACGATGCACAACATCAATTTTGTTGACAGGGGTGCCAATACCCAACAAATATTTTGTCAAATGAAAATCCTCTTCTAAAATATATTGATAGAACTGGAATAGAATGGCGATACTGCGATACATACTTTTTATTGTGAGGTTTACATGTAGTGTGATAAGAGGTGGATATTGTCATTCGATTTATGACTTGAAAAATAACTTGTATACAATATGTAAGTCTGTAAACAATTCTCGAAGAGGAGAGCAAGGTTGTTGGAAAGAAATTAAAAGACTGTGGATACCTACGTATTTAAATGGAATATTGTAAGTTTGAAGAGGATCTACATTTCGCAAGGTAGTTAACTGGGTGCCATAGCTGAGCACAGCTTTAGAGTGGAAAGTATTGAATACATTATTATGATATTATGATGATGAAAGGGGAAGGAGATTGTATACATACTGATACTGTAGTACAGATTTGAAGATACAGATACAGAGAGAAAGAGGGGGGTTTGCATGAAACGCCGGTATGAAATGGAAGTAAGGCGTAATGTTGTTCATATACAGAGAAAAAGAGAGAGAGACTCAAACTCGATCGTAAACTAGAAATTAAATGCAAATTCAAATCAAAAGAAGAGATGATGGTAAAGAAGAAGAAAAAGACAACCACGATTCACCCTGAGTTCTTCTTCTCTTGTTAATCTTTGAACTGATGGTGATCAGATAAGGTCAGACAGATTACTTTTCCTCCGCTTCACCTATTCCTTTTGGGCATGGAATATTGTCGTGTGAATTTTTTTTCTTCATCATCATCTTCCCTCCTCCTCCTCCTCTTCTTCTTCATCATCATCAAATGTATTTCTCATCTCTTCTTTTGATCAGCTGTCACCTTCGCTTCTCCTCGAGTAACTCCTGTACTTTGTAAAACACTTGGCTTTTATTTCACTCCACTAATTTCTTTCATCATTATTATGCCCAGTCCACACACATAAATAAAATACAAAGCGGGTGGTACAGTTTAAGATCACTAAGTAGTAATGTGCCCCTGCTTCACATTCTCAAGGTAGACTCAACCATTTCGTAGTTTTCAATGTACTAGTATAATACTAGATATACATGTATTATTTATTGTGACATGTTTGGTACATCAGTTGAGACTTGATACATATCTTCTTTTTTCTGCAACACCTTCAGTTTCATTCAGTGTAATGAAGAATATGCACAAAAGTGCTTCATCATACTCAAAGGTCATTCTTTTCAAAATTTTATTACAGGTTTGTAGACAGTCTCTCAAAAAATTTTTTAAAATAGGCCATCCGCAACTTTGTTTTTGTCCTGTGTTTGACCTCCCAGTCTGAAACGTATCCACATTTTGTTTGGAAAAAATGTACTCGGAGTCTTTTCGCTGGCTAAATGAAATGCTCATATATTACAGGATGAAAAAAATTGAGCACATTTTAAAATGTGTCGAATTTATTGGACCGAGCAGTTTGAAGTGGTTTTGGCCTTTGGGTGGTTAGAACTGTACACTATTGGAAAGGTTGACACGTTGTTGTGAGGGTGGGGGAGGGTGTGAACAAGGGAAGGAGCACTTAAAGGGACCCTTAAATGGGGTCTCTCAGGCGAGAACAGTTTTCAATTTTATTTACCTATTGTTATTGTTCAAGATATACGACAAAGACACAGAAATACATTTTGTGGAATTGTAAAGGGGTGCCTTCCATGGACACCTAAATATAGGTTTACATACAAAATGGGAAATATCTTGAAGGATGTTTTTCACGGCTCTCATCTGAATTTTTCAAAAACTTTTTGGGACTTTTGGGAGTGTATATTTTTTTGGAAAAAATTTGGAAAATTATCAAAATATGCATTGGTCTGTCTGTACTTCTGTGGAGAGAGAGAATGAAGGTTAGGTCAATATCAGATGAGCCTTTTTAAAAATGATGCCGTGACAATTAATGTTGGTTACCGTGATTGGTCATCATGATTCTTGACCTTTATTCACACACACACACTACTGACATTACACACGCTAAATAGTAGCGTGTTACTGGATGTGGTGTAGAAAAATAATATTAGGTAGTGTGTTCTTCTTTTTCGTAACAATGCTTGGGACTACTTTTGACTTCCCAACTGAAGAATTGAATGGGAGGTGAGGAGAGATTTAATTGGAAAAAAATCCTATAATAGTGGATATTATTTAAAAAATCGTAAGTAATTAGGGAAATTGAATAATCTTGTGCTGTGTGTTTGTGTTTTCATAATATTGATTATACACACTCTGTTGTTCACACACACAGCAAGACACACGGGTGTGTGTGTGTGTGTAAGAAATTCTCATGGAAGGATGATGGTGTGCCTAAACGGAAGCACCCTCAAAGAGCCAGAGAGTGAGAAAGAGGTAGAAGGAGGAGAATTGAGTTTGACCTGTAAAAAAGAGAGAGGCAGAGGGTATTGAGAACTGGTCGTAGTCGTAGGACATGCTTGATTATTAGTTGGAGTTGGCAGGATGAATGAGAAGAGAGTGGAGTGGTAAAGTAGTTGAAGAACATTAGCCTGCTTAGTAATGATTATTGTGAGTGGTTGTGCTTGTGTGTTGTTGTTGTCTTGTGTTGTGTGTGTGTGGGACAGGGAGGCACAAAACTGAGACTGACACTGCACAATAAAATATTTTACTCTTATTTATTGTATAAGAGAGTAGTAATGACTAATGAAGGACCCTCTCCGTCTGTGTAATCTTTTAATTGAATAAAGTCAATGGAATTTATATTTAAATGATTACTAAACTCTTTGATTCTATTTAATTACTGACCCTGTGTAAAATCTTTCTCTCCTGTGTTGTGTGTGTCTGTTTCTCTGTGTCAATGTTCCTATCACTCTAACCCTCCTATGTGTGTGTGTGTTTACCTATATTCAGAGCCCAGAGACCTCATTCAGGGATTGAATATATGGATATATAGCACAGCCTTGCTTGAGCCATTGTTCAACACAAGATAATTAAGCATGCTAACATAAGTACAAAATTAATATTCTGTGTGTCTACTTTACTGCTGTTGCCATTGTACAACAACAACAACAACACACAGTTTTGTTATTCTCTCTCTCTCTGCATCATTGGTGTGTGTCTATATCTGTTCGAGTGTATTTGCAACTTTTGCTCACCACCCCAAAGGAATTACGTAGGGAGAACCTTTAAGCGATGAGCAAAAATATTTATTCCAGTCTTTTGTGAGTGAAATCAAGTTGCCCTTTTAAATCCTATTTTACCTGCAGCAGTCCGTAAGGAAAAACAGAGGCAGAGAGAGAGAGAGAGAGACACACACACACATAGATGTACAAAAGCACCCCATGTAAAATGGAAAATAGATTGAGGCTGCATGTGTTTTATACGATGATGAGATTTTGACCAAAGACAAGCTTGCGGCGAAACATTGGCCATCCCATCCATCCAAACACACACAATCCTTATGAGTTTTACATATCCTTTCCCCCTTTTATTTTCTAATTGCAATTCTCGAACACAGTCCAAGTCCGAACGAACATGACATGCCTAAATCATCCCCCTCTCTCTCTCTAGCTCTCTTCAGAACCTTTTGTTTAATAATAACTTATTGAATTTGTTTGGTGCCGGATGAGAAAAAAATTGTTCATAAAGTTCTCAGCGTAAAATGAGTTGACGGGTTCCACATACACACACACACACACACAAGTGTAGACACCAATATAATGTATTGTGAGTGTTCAGATGGAGGGGGAGAAGGTTCATGCTAATTATTCATTGGCTAAGTAAACATGTTAGATTTTTGTAAACAAATTTAATCTTTCCCATTGATTGCCACCATTGTTACATGAACTGAGATGGAGTGTGTGTGTGTGTATACATGTGTGTCTAAGGAAAACTAAAAGGGACGGCAGAGTGACATTGACAGTGTCAAAAAAAACTTCATATGTTTTTTATTAAATGCTCTGCGGCTACAATTAACCGACGGCTAAAAATTTTCCCTCAAGAAAATTCTCAAGGGATAAACAATAAGAATTGTTGATGCAGATGTTTAGTGGGATTGGGAAAAACTTTTTAAATTTATTTTACATTGTGAATGAAATCGATGGATCTTATTAGATTTTTTTCAGGGTGATCTCGTCCCCCTTTTCCTCAAATAAACTCCACAAAAGAGTAGTGTGTGTGTGTGGAGAGAGAGAGAGACAGAGAGACAGAGGGCAATTTATGTTAAATTCTATTTAACTCTCATTGCATGTTTCATTTTAATTTTGCTCATGCTCAAATAATTACACATGGCATGTATGGATGGATTGAAGGGGGAATAATTACACATATTGAGTTTTTTGATTTTTAATTAAGATTGAAGGTAGGGATGATGGAAGGGACACTCGAGACAGGTGATAGGGAATTCTATTTGATCACTCATGACCAATAGATAGGATACTTTTCTCGATTGATGAGATGTGCCTATCCCTTCACAGACAATGTGTGTTCGTCGACATGATATACTGTTTCGTTTGTGACCGCAGTATCAAAACTGTTTGGATATGACAGTAGCCGATTATTGTTGTACTGTTGTACATTGTAATGAATTTTTTGGGGGATGTGTGGAGGGTGCAGAGAACACAAAAGTCAATCGATTTTGCTTGACCACTTTATCCCCCTCTTCCCTCCCTTCACACACACACACACTCTCTGATCTGATACATGGTTTTGTGGATGGATACATGTCAAGTGGTGTCGGTGTCCTTAATTTGCATTGGCATGTGGAAATCAAAAAGTGTACGTGCTTAAGTCAACCGATGTCAGCTTTAAACACACACACAATCACACACTCAGAGACAGTGTGTGTGTGTGTCATTCCGACTGCCAATTATTTCATTTACGGAGACAACATTTCACTTCACTAAGGTCATTCGTCGTTCCCTCCCTCCTTGTACTTTGGACAGATACTAAAATCATTTTTTTGTAGTGTAGTATGTTCACAATAAAATATCTTTATTATGTTTCTGGTCTCATTTTAATGGAGTGGAGTTCCACCGACTACTACTTACTTATCTGCTCCTACTTACTTTGAAAATAAGATTAACTAATAATGTTTGAGATCCATTAAAATTGGTGGTCTTGGAATTGAAATTTTCCCAACGTCCACTGATACTCTCTCTCTCTCTCTCTCTCTGTCTCTCTTTCGAGTGAGTCATTGTATGAACTTGCGATTACGTGTTTGTCATGAAGGAGTAACTATTGTTGAGAAATTAATTAACTTCAAATGACGTTATCGTATCGAAGGGAACAGTTTAGAGTGAATTAAAGGATGTGGAGGAAAATTTCAAATTGATATTGATTTGAGATGTGAGTTAATAAGACGAGTTGGTATCTTCAACTAGTTTTTTGTACTGTAAAGTAGTGTGTCAGAATGGAAGTTAAAGATGACCGAGTGTTCCACAGGTTAGATGAGTACTCATAAGACACCTCATAATCATAGAGTTTACCCACACGTGAGACCTGTCATCGTCCGTCTGTAAATTGTCAACTTGTCGAGAGTTGAGTTGAGTGATAAAATGTGGTCGAGCCACAGTCATTAGTCTTAATTGTAACAAGTTGAGAGTTGACACCATCATCATCACCGACACACACACACACGCTCTCTTTCTCTGGTACACTTGAAGGGGGATTTTACAGCACACTTCGTGCCTCACATTTTCCTGTGTATTTTACCGCACTCTTAAAATTGTTTGTGAATGATGCAAGCAAGCATTGAATTTTTGGAATGACTAATGATAAAAAATGGCAATGGAGAGTTTCATGATTATGTCATGGCAGTGTTTGTGTGTGTGTACGTGTGTGTCCTCTTGTCTTGTGAAGGAGTGTACAAGAATATACCGTAAATGCTCAATTAGAACCAGGGTGGGGCCGGTGAGGAGTCATACCCTATGTATTTACATGTTAAAACATAGGGTATGATCCTCACCGGCCCCACCCGGGTTCTAATTGAGCATTTACGGTACTAATAGTATGTACACTGAATGTACTTACACTTTTTACCTTTCGTCTCGCTTCATTATGAATTAAATTAAAACTTACTCCTGAGTCTGGGCTTATGTACATTACATTGTACGAACAATGTAGACAAGTCGAGAAAGCTTACTTCATCATCGTTCACTTACACACACACACACGACACACACAGCAGAGAGAGAGAGAGAGAGAGAGAGGATGATTTTGTGATTTCAATTTGTACACTAAATGTGTGTACCAGTGCAGTATGGGATACTTAATCACCCCAAATTGTTTGATATATTACTTCATCATGATATACATAGTCTACATTTCTTGAACTATCCAAATTTGAATGTGTTGTGTGTACACAACTCCACACATGTACACACACACACACACTCCAAACGAACCATCATTCTAAAGGCTCTTTTTTCCACTCGGAAAATTATAAAGCTGATGAATCTATTCCATCATACATTTTTCTCATCATCTTCTCATCAGTCTGTACAGTCTTTGCTCATTGTGTGTACTTTTCTTATCAAAAGAACCTACCCACTAATACTAAACTAATTAATTAGATGTGTAAGGGATGACTGTGTGTAAATGTGCACACCTAATCCTTACCTTGACTAACTCTACATTGTTTGTTGTGTGTGGATTGCACAAAAAAAAGTAGTTGAAATATGAAACGTAAGTTTATGTTCATAAGCTAGCAAATTTTTTCGTGGATTGTGAAGAACATAAAGCACCTCGTAGTCACGAAATCCAAACTTGTTCGAATACATACTCAACTGTCCCCTCTCCTCCTCGAGTTATGGTCCACCCATCTATTTGGGTATCAAAGGGAAAAAATTAGACAAAAAAAATCTCCGACTGTGTCAGTCTGTACAATCATTTTCTCATTGAGTAAAATGTATTTTGTGTAAAAAATAAAGTCTTGTGTATTAAATTTACTATACTCAGATTGTATGACATTTTCAATCTCACTTATTGTACTTTTGACCAGATTTTTTTTCACTCATATTTGCTACAAGAATAATTATTATTCGTGCAAATTTTTTTCCATACACATATAATACCTTCACTCTCTTTGAAATACGAATACTTTTCCTCGTCTCTCACTCTGTGTGTATCTGTCTGGCCTTTAACAGATAAAAGAATTATGATGGTGATGAAAATTAAAGGGGGAAACATTTTACACTGGTGACAAATTTAATTGTTCTTCCATACTGTTCATGTCTGGTCATTCTCATTCCTGACACACACACACACACTCCATCTCACATTCTTCTCTTACTGTCTTGATGAATTTTCCCTTGACATGATCAACCACTCAACAAATCATTTTTTGTGATGTCATAATCAAAGAAAAAACTGTGGGGCTATGTTGGTTACTAACTAAAGTAATTGGGGGAAATTGAGGGAAATTGAAGTTAAATGTGTGTGCCTGTTAATGTTACTGTTGTTGGTTGGGATCTGACAAATTTTGGTGGAGATGGAGGAAAATGAGTGTGTGTGTCTGGGTGTACTGTTATTTTATGATATGAGCTAGGAATATAATAAATATGTGTTGTCTACACAAGCTGTGGAATCATTCATCTCCCATACTACATATGTGTGTCTACGTCCTTCCCCCATAGTTTCAGGGGAAATCTAGAAAAAAAGAGACTCAGAATTAAGTATTTTCCATTTCCATCGTCATCAGATGTACATCTGTAGATTTTTTTAGAGTGGATTGCTCTTTGCGCCGTAGGCTTGAGAATCCCTTTGTGTCGTCCTTCTGCTCAATACAATTTCACATGTACAAGAGAGGAATTGGAAAATGTATTATAGAGGGAATAAAAGAAAAAACCAAACACAGAGGCCAAAAAGTCATTGAGATTTTTGACTTTTCTGACCTCAGCTGGGAGTGCGGGGAGACGAATAATTGTCGTTAATAAGGCAAAAAGGATGCGAAAGTCCTGTTACAAAATACAAAAGAGATATTTTGTTGTGTGTGTGTGTGTGAGTGTGTAGTTCCAAGAAATTTAAACACAATTGCAGATACTTTTGTGTCTGTCTGTACATGAGACACTCCAATCTTCCAAAGAAGAAAAAAAATAAAAAGAGAAAGAGAAAGAGACAAAAACATTAATTTTGTAGTTCAATTCATTTTCTCCTCTAGGGATATTTTAAACTGTGACAATATATTATTGTTGCCGTATTTTTTTGTCTTCTAAATAGATATTGAAAAAAAAAAGTGTATTTCCTACGAATAGAAAAATAGGGAAAGAATGGGATGGAGTTAAATGAGAAAATTGTTCGTAGGTAGAGTGGGATATAATTGAAATCGTAATTATGGCTTTGCAATTTTCTTGAAATAACACATTGACTCTTATTCTGCATCTGCCAAAGTCTATGTCTGCATTCATCTGTACAGATAGTAGCGTCAGTCCTCCGTCAGAAAAAAAGGCTCATTGAAAGTTACAATTTGAAGTAATTATCAAGTCAGTCATTTGGGCTGAGAGTGAAGAAAAGCGTAATTAGATCTGAAGACAGATTTTTTGAGACATCTTTAGAAGAGAATAGGAGAAGAAGAAGAGGTGTGTTTATGTATTTGTTATGTGTGTGTTTGTGTGTGGGTGACGTCACCACATCTTTTCAACTTTTTGAATGAAAAATTATAATATATATTGAAAATTGGTTTATTGAGGCTGACAGGCTGACAGAAAAATGAAAAGGAGAATGAGATAATAATGAAAGAAAAATCCTTATTTTGTGCCTAGTTGTGTCCACACTCCACTCCATTCCACTCTCTCACACACACGCTCACTTGATGTAGTAATACAGACGGAGTAGTAGAAGAAGGGGGAGAAACATTTAATTTTATTTATGACAAAATAGTGTTCACAGAGTCGTCAACAATAACAACTACAACACGAGATTGTTTCCTGCTCCAATGTTGGATTGTCCTCTTCATCTTTTTTCGCAGAAGATGAGGTCCTCTTCCCTCCCTCATTCTCTCTCTCCACACATACACACGTTGAGACAGGGAGTCCTAACCACATTGTTGAAAAGATGGGAAAGAAAGGCTGAATGAGATGATGAGAATCAAGGAAAAATTCATGTGAAACTAATCAAGACAAAGATACGAGAGAGAGAGAGAGAGTGAGTGAGAGAGTGTGTGTGTAGTGGATTCTGTGTATGTAATGTAATGTAGAAATATACACACATCATCTCTGATGTGTATTTTGCCATTCTCGCCTCTCGGCATTTTGTCTAATGCTCTCTCTATCCACAGACACACACACGTTCATTTCATATCCACACAGAGTGTAGTGTGTAGAGTGTGTGTGTAGAAAAACATTTTAATGTTCTTGCCACGTTCTTATGTAAATGTCATCAGTGGTTCCTCGTCTTTGGTCGCCAACGTCTTCCTATTTTCCCTTTTTTCGCCTACATTCCCTCTCTCTCTCCATCTCTTCTTCTTCACCGACTCGCAGAACAAGGCAAAAGGTCTTCCATCTTAAATCTTGTGTCTTCCCCAGCATCTTATCTTATGGTTGTTGACTTCATTTGTTGTTCTTGTTTTTTCTTCTTCCTCCTCTTCTCTTCCACACACACACAATCTCACTAGACACAGGAACTTGTGTGCCGTTGGCTGGTCCGCATAAACATTTCCTTTGTTATTCCCATAGGGGTATGAGACGTGTGTGGATGTGTGTGTGGATTACGTGGTAATATCGTTATATTCATATTGCATTATGTAGTAGTCTTCTTCGCTCTTTTCACTCTTTAGTTCTCTAAACATTAATAATAATGAGAGGGAGAGAGAAATTCGACAATTTCTCGCTACAAATTACAATGGAATGTGATAAAGCTGCACCCCTCCTCCTCCTCTCTTATGGCATTATCACATTACAGTCGCAGAGATGTAGTCGGGAACTGTCTCAGCTTTAACTTTATATCAAGAATTATACAATGGACCATCCACACACACACACACACACACACACACACACATAATATTGTAGGGGTGAGGGGGTGACTGTCATATAAATAAAATATAAAAGGAAACTATGCTACTCCCATCAAGACTTTTCTTGCAAAATCTTAGTTGAGTGTGTGTGGAGTGTACATACATACATAATCTTGGTTTGGGTCTCAGTGTCTCCAAACAGGTTGAGGGGAAGACAATTGACTAAAGATATCTTCTTTAAAAATATACATTTTCCCTCCTCCAACTTCCAACTTGGCAAAAGGCAGGGAAGTTTTGTTGAAGCTATTGAAAGCGAGGAAGAGAGTTGACGATGACGACGAGTGGCTCATTTTGGTCATTTGGTGAAGTGGGGCTGGAGTACGATATCTTGAATGTGTATAGGAAGAATGGGATGGTGTGTTGGGGGAAGAAAGGAGTATGGAATTGTTGCATGACCATTTTATATCACAAGAAGATGATGATGACTGTGTGTGTGTGTGAGAGAGAGAGAGATGGAGAGGGAGAGAAGCACAGCGGGTGTTGATTAATTTTAATTTCCGTTGATTATGGTTTTGTGTGTGTGAATGCAATTGTAGAATATGTCGTCGCTGTTGTAAGATTTTAGATCCTTGAATTTAATCGCTTTCGTGCCTTCAGACCATGTCATGAAGCTACCTCCCTCCCCCCTCCTCCCTTTTATTGCTACAGTGCGGAGTTTAACTTAATGAAAAAGTATTTTGTACATTCCGCGTGGCCAAATGGAGCACAACAATATTCTCCATTAAAGTTGTACATAGTTGGAAATTTATGTAGACAAGTTTGTAATTTTTCACGCTACCTGTGTGCTACAATATCCTGTACAGGAATCAATGGAGATGACTCAAGTGTGTGTGTGTGTGTCTCTCTCTTTCTCTGTGTCATTTGGCTCGTATTATAATATTTTTGTGCAAAAAGTGATTGGTTTACGGTTTGAGGAAATCCAAATATTTTGTACCTTTTGACATGGCATGGATGACAATAATTGTAGTAATAAAAATATAAATGGATTTTGTACTTTGTTGGGTGATGATGATGACTAATGAGCTGGATAATCATTTACTCTCTCTCTCTCTCTTTTGTTGCCATCAAATTATTTATATGATGATGAATGTTTAGTATGATAAAACTAAAAGTCATACAATAATTTATTTGTAGTAGCTTAACAGTCAGGGTATTAAGATAAATTGCCCACTCACACTCACACACACACAGCACACGCTCAGGTAGTGGAGAAGGGGAGAGATCTGCTTGCAGGGATGATTGTAATGGGAATTACAATAAGGGAGGCTGGGGCATAAACTGACACTTTCTGTTTTGGACAGCAGCTCTGTTCAGAATTGACAGAGAAAGATTTGAAGCATATCATACGAAGGTTGGGAAGTTTGCGAACAAAATTGCTATAATGATTTGTTCCAAAAGTGATTCCCTTCATTATAAATGAATTTAGAATTTGAGGTCCAAAAAAT
>WJFB01003577.1:0-12751 GCA_009870185.1 Pygmarrhopalites habei | reverse complement strand
ATGGAGAGGATGAAATTTTGATAAAATCATCCATTCCTCAGATGGCTAGCTGACACAGATGGGCAGGAACATGCTCATTATGAACTAAGGGAGTGTGTGCCCGTGTGTGTGTTTGAAATATATTCTACACGTAGTAGAGAAGAACATCCTTCATTCATGCCAGAACCTCTCATATGAAGAGGGTAGTGGAGGAGGAGAAGAATAGAGAAAATTTTGAATGGAACTGCCTAGAAAGTCTAGCCACGAGAGAAAGTGAGAGAGAGAAAGTGAACCAAACTAAAATATTCTCTCTCCCCACTTTCTCTAATAGTCTGACAACTTTCTGGAACAGTATAATATTTATGCGGGTGTATGCATACACATAAGCAATGATTTAGGTAAATTACACTCAGATTTTTGTAGGCAATTAAAGAGAAACCTTAATTATATCCCCCTTCCCTTCCAGGTATGACATTTAATTGGAGGGAAGCAGGGGGGAAAGGAGGGTGGTGGGTGGGTAGGGAAATTTTCTGCAGAATGTAAAAGGTGGAACTTTAGCGTTGAGGGGTTGTCTTTCCCATTAACATTGGGAAAGTGTCTTCTATCCTTCTTGGAATCAAGATAATTTGAGAATAGGATGCATACATCCATATGGAATTCGTTTTCTGTCAATACTTCGGTGCAGTCTGGACCATTGGAAAAGTTTACTTTCTCCCCTACTTTCTCCCTCCCTCCTGACTGTGTCTGGCTGTGTAGGAATTTTTGAAAAGATTATTTAGAACAATGCAGTGGTAGTGTGTGGTAGACTACCACTGGTAATGGCGGTGTGTGGTAATAGTGTGGAGAAATACTCTCGGGAGCCTCTAATTATAATTAATTAGAACCTGTGCACTGCACTTGGCGCAAAAACATTTTTTGACTAAACAAATGTGTTCTCAGTATTAAACATTTTTAACTGAGTTTAATGACGGTGCTAATAGGATAAAATGAAGGAAAGTAGAGGAGAATTACAAAAGAGAGAAAGGGTGTACGTGTAATCGTGATGGAATTCATTTTTCTTTGTCTCGTTGTAAATTTTTCTTTAAAAAAATCTATTGGACACCAAAAGATTTACAGCATAAAAAGTGTATGAAATGAGGTACATCCCATTTCCTCCCTTGTCATCAGGAGCAAACTGATTATAAATCCACTCGACTCGGTGAAGAGATGAATGGGAGAAAAATGCAAAGCATCCCTCATTCCGCCCTCTCTCCCATCTCCATGTTCGTAATATTCAAATTGGGATGGAGGTAGAACACTCACTGTATATATATGCTGAGTATGACTAATCTGCACTGTTATAAACTAAAGAGTGAGAGCAAAGGTCTTTCTTCTCCTACGCAATCTTTCTCTTTTCAGTACATTGCATTTCAGTACGAACGAATTATCCTTGTGTAGAATTTTTCAGTCTCGAGTCCCACGTCATGTGCCATAAAAAAGAAGATTTAATTTTTTCACTTTCTCCTCGTTCTCCTTTTCATCTCAATCATTATCCTTGAGAACAAACTGTGAGAGTGAAAGTTGTACGCATGTAAGAGTGAAAGTTTTTTTGTGTAAAAAATACAAGGTAAAAATGTACACATGAAAAGGTGCAAGGAAGTAAGCTTTGAAAAAATAAAGTTTTTGAATTTTTTCTCATTGTGTCTTTATAAAAAAATTTTTCTTTCTCCATGTGTGACAGGAATGGTATGATGAGCTTTTACGATGGGATCCCAAACAATTTGGAGGTCTCGAGTCCATACGTCTTCCCTGTGAGTATGTTTTAAATATTTAAACAATCCTGACCTCTCAATATACGATATTACAACGTATGCATGTGATGGTATTTGGCAATAAGACTACTTTCACTGCAAAAAGAGGATACAGTGAAGGTAGAAATGGTTACACTCATTGTTGTAAAGTTCACCATACAAAAAAGAGGTTCTTTTTGACAATGGAAAGGTTTCTTTTTTTGATTAAATATTTTATTCAAATAATGTACCAAATTGAATGCCTCTCTCTCATTTTTCTTTGATTCCAGGTGAACGCATCTGGCTTCCGGATATAGTCCTATACAACAAGTAGCAGTGCATATAATATATACAAAAATACTATCATTACTACGTATGCGTCCACCATATTATCTCAGTTACTCAGTCTCCAGGCTCCTATTGAGGAATTCTATTCCTCAATACTCAAAGTCATTTAACATTGAATTATCCTTCGTATATCCATGTGTACAAATGACACAAAGGGTTTTTTCATGAGAGACTAGATTGATGATTTAGATAATAAGGTGTACTTGTACAATATACATACAATACTTTTTTATACTACGACGAATAATAAGGAATTTGGAAAGTAATTCAAATGCATTGGAAATTGAGATGGCTCGATCAATACGTCAATTGGAAAAAAATATATTGGGAAAATTAAGGGGATACTCTTTCCAAAAATCTAGTAAATTACATCATGACTATTTGTATTATAGACTCGTAATTAATTGCGATTTTGGACTAATATTTTCAATTACTTATCCGTACTAATGTAATTATTGATTCAAACTTTCACCAGCAAAACTTCTGACCCGGATCAATCCATTGACATTTGAATAATTCCGGATTTCTTGTTTAAATTTCGTTTTTCTTCCTTGAGTACTCCTATCAACTACAATCATACAATTTAGAGTTGAATTGACAATTGGTCATGTGTTTATCATTTCAAAAAGAAGTAAAAAATTTTTTTGACGTGATGCTTGAACACGTTGCATGCATGAAACATACAAATGACAAATCGTGCGTGTCGGTCCTCGTTTACATTTTTCCTCACTCACATCCCCTCTCGTATATTATGCATTTCCAGGTTCTTAGTAATTTCTTTGTAAGAAAAATAAAGGACCTTTATGGTATTACTTCATAAAGGGGATCCTTTATAGTACAGACTTGAATTCACTATCCTCCATATCTAATTTATACAAAACTCCATGTGGCTGCATATACTTACTTTCGACCCATTTAAATTACACCACTACCATACTCACACTACATCAATTCATTATGATAGTTTCCTGGTCCAGAACCTTCCCTTTAGTTCTTTACACGCCCCGCCTGTCAACCCACCAGAATTAGTGTACCAGGGAATCTTGATAAATTTTCAAGATTAAACAGTCTCTAACACACTCCCATGACATTTTTGCTGAATGTTCTATTAAAGTTTTATCTATGACTTTGCACGTACCCCTTCACCCCCACAATAACATTTTCACAGACTAAATGTCAAAGTTCATTCCCCGAAAACTATTCCATGTCTTTTCCACCCCGTCGCAAACAAGCGCAGGGGAAAAAGTGAGGTCCCAGCGTGTGGCATGGCCTCTTCAGGGAAAACAGGGGAGGGTGTCAATGTGACTAGGGCACACTTTTTTACATATGTGTGTGACAGTAAAAAAATATTTTTTCGACTAAAGTGAAGGATAGCCAAATTTTCATGGAGAAAGCAAAATCAATTTCATTCTCGAAAAACTGATCATAGACACTACAGTATGTACATACACCTACCGTATTAACGCGTACAAACTCCAAGTAGAAAGTAAAATTTGAAAATGGACCAGCGAAAATTCAGATTTAGACTTTACATGCAACCTTTCAAAATGTTAAAATATTTTTTAATTAAAATTAAATATTTGAACAAATTTTGAACATATTGTTCCTGCAAATGAAGAATATTTTTTGAACAAATTCAAAAAAATTCAAAAAATCAAATTTCTGTTTTCGAAGGAATACAGTATGTAGACTCAGATTTGCTTTCTCCATAAATTTGTCATCTTTCATTGTCCTTCCCTTCCTTGTGTATGTGTCTTGTTTACTAATGTGTGTTGTGAGAATTTATTTTTACAAAAATTTTTGAAGATGATACTATTTTTTGATGATGACTGACAGTGCGGACGACTATACACAAGGTTACATGCCGAGTCGTGCCATGGTGAGTCATGATGGGAAAGTATTTTGGCCTCCTCCTACAAAAATGAAATCTACCTGTCCCGTCGACGTGACCTACTTCCCTTTTGATGATCAAATCTGCACTCTGGTACTTTCACCCAATCCATACTATTTTACCCTCATTCTTTCAATTAGTCTTAGTTACAGTAAAATTCCCCGTACATCAATTAAGATTTATCTTCTTAATTTGAATTTCCAATCTGTACGTGTGTGTGTGTTATTTTCCTCTTGAGATTTTACACTCTCAATCATCCTATTTCTTTGCACAGTGTAATAAAAATGGATCAGTTGTCCTTTTGCAAATTTTATTCAAATGCTTTCTATACTAAATTGCGATTTCCAAATTTGTCAAAACAGAAACTGGGCAGTTGGACTTACAACGGATTTCAGGTGAGCTAATTTTTTCCATTAACCTTACAAGGGTACATAATTAAAATGAGGATTACGACACGATTTAATTGATCTTAAATCTTTGACACTCCACTTTGATCATCCAGAATATTAGAAGAGAGGGAGAGAGAAAGTAATTTTCATCAGACAAACTTTCGCCGTCGGTCTTCCGATCCTTTGTTGTTACGTGTCATGGCCAGGTGGGATAGAGTCTGTTCAAAGGTTTCGAATTGAGAAAAAGAAATCCAGTCTCTCAGAGGAGGAGGTGAGATTGAGGGAGGAGATGACAATGATTCAAGATGTAGAAGCGATGGTATAGGGAACATTGATAGCCTATTGTGAAATACATAGAAATATAATTACGACTAACTTGTGCTGACAGGAGATTACCACTTGACTTAAGAATTTAGCATGAACCAGTGACATTAACATGACAAAGGCATGGAGAAAGAGAGAGAGAGAGAGGAGGAGGACTACAAAACTACACTACACAGAATGTGCATACAAGAGACAAAATCTGTCTGTGACAATTCATTGGAGGAGGAGGAACGGAAAATTTTAGATTGACTAGGAAAAACCTCCTTGGTTTTATTATTAATGAATGTAACTTCCAACTCTGACTTCTTCCCCATCCTTTTCTCCTTCGGTTGTCTTTATACCAAGAAACATACGGAAGAAGATCAAATCTTTGCTGTTTCATCTCTAGCTTAGTACAGGAGGCTCGCCCACGTGCCCCATCCGCCCACACTCAATTCTGCGTATACATTATTGTACTAAACCATAGCTGACCTCATGGATCAATTTTTTGTCATTTAATCTTTCTTGTATATGTAATTGTGTAGATAGACGTATAAATTGTAAGATATGATGAGGAGAGAACACTGGAATTGATCTAGTTCCATTCGATGATGTAGCGTCTGGTTATTCTGCATCCTTAAATCGCTAATATGTCAAGATTAAATCAGACAGTCCTTCTCATTCCATATCCATGTACCGTGTGTGCATGCATATGTAAAGTGAAGAGAGATTAATTTCAAACTTTTCAGCCTAGGAAACTTTACAAGGCCCAAACACACACAAATTATTATCTCAATCTTAATACTCCTGATCCTCCTCCGGTCTTTTCTGTGTATGTGTGTCTCTCTGATTCCGTGGGAGTTTGAGTTTTTAGTTTACTTTTACTTTGGCCCAGGTGCCGGAAATCTGCAGACAAAAGGATGTTCACAGGCACGCTCCCTCCAAATTTTTCTTTCACTCTCTGTCTTCCTCACACACACACACACACATTCAAGACGTCTAGACGTTTATACGACGTAAATTCCTATTTTTTCTACACAAACACACACACATTTATAAGATTGGAGTGAAGATTGGAAATCTTCTGTTCCTAATATCTGCATCAACTCATATTAAATTTGGTTCCTCATCACTCCCTTCAGCCATTTTCTCTCAATTTAGTTTTGCACTGGGGGTAAATGAGCATGAAAAAGATTATTAAGGATTTTTTCTCACTTTTTTTCTCTATAATTTTCTCACAAAAAGCCCAAGATTTCTTTTCTCCCTCCGGGTCACCTGAAAAGATTTTCGGGAATGAAAGTGGACCCAGTTAAGGTCTCACACTCTTTCAAGCATATTTTTTTGTCATACCAAGTTTTATTTGATCTTAAATGGATGGCATACGTAAAAATGTGTGCGCGTGTGTGATGTACGTGAGGTGGGGAAGGGTTAAAAAAGTTTAGAAGAGTGACTACTTAGTTTTCAAACGGGCTGTTCACACGCCAGTTGATACACACAGGGTAGCGAGGCAAAGGAAGAGAAGAAAGGGAATATAAAATGGAATGCAAATTAGACTGTTGAAAAAAGAAGAAAACAAGCATCGGGGAAAAAGTTTTGATGCCCCACAGAAAGAGACACGGGATAGAGGAGGAGGAGAAAAAGTATGAAAACGTAAGTAAACTTCGTCTTTGGGAACATCTCTCTCTCTTCGTTGCTTTGGCAGTCCTATCGGCATGTGGTTGTGATTATTGTGGGGTTTTCTTTATGCACATCCATGTATACACTATGTATGTAGACACCCAACGAAAAAAATACGAAGAGAAGTTTCGTATGTGCGTCTGTACATGTAGGGCAAAAAAGGGGTTGAAAAAGTTGGAATATCTAGATTTGGGATGCCATTATTTAAAATCCAAATCACATACAAATCGAATTGGAACATTCATTATCCTCTATCTCTCTTCTCCATACCTTGTATGCATGTACGTTGGTGTGTGTGTGCATACCAGAGACATGATGACACATAAGATTGCATAGGAAAATCCAAGACATTTTTTAGCTGTTTAGTACCTTCTTCACAATAGTAGAGAGTGAAAGGAGAAAGAAGGGAAAAGACGAGGTCTCCTACCATCACCAAAGTGTAATGGTGGGAGAGGAGAGAGATGTACTGGTTTGATTATACCTCAATATTATATTACTATGTGTGTGTGCATTTGTGTTTATATTTATTCGCATTCTACATATTTTTATTTTGAACACCCCTCGCCAGCTGTCAAGGTGAATGAGATGAAGGTGAAGGAGATGCAGATAGAGCAAAGTCTCACCCCATCTCACACGCCCATTACAATAAAATATGGAGTGAGAAATGGTTGTGGTTTGGGGGATGGTAAAGAGTGAGGACGACTGATATGAGTATTCCAATAGATAGGAGGAGGAGAATTGACGACTAACAATTATTGAAAAATGTGCAAGTGAAGAACATCGTCGGTACATGCTTCAAGGTCCCTTGTCACTGTAAGGAGAGGACTAAAATACAGGATTTTCTTACAGCATGTACATAAAGTGACAGTGGATGTACAGCTGAGTGAATATAGGTACATCAAGAGTGTCCATTAAAAGCAGAGGAGTCTAGCCACTATATAGATAGAGGGAGAGGGATGAAAAACTTTTTCCTTTTGAAAATACATATATAAATTGTCCATACATATTACATGTATGACAACGTGACTTGGAGGGGTTGCCCAACTTCTCTTTCTCTCTCTCTATTTGACATCCATTCTGACGTTCTTAATTTCCTCCAGTTGACTTGCGATGCAAACTGAAATCACCTTAGTATTGATCCATTGACTTTTCAACTTAAATTGAACTCCCCCCGCTTTCTCTGTCTCTTCTTTCTTGGCCATGGATTCAAGTTTGTCCGATTCTACACTACCCTTTCATCTTTATCCTTCATCATCCTTTGGTTGGACGTGAGGGGACTAGAAAGACTTGGTTAAATGACAAAATATTGTATTTTATCCAGTTCCCCCCACCATCACAGTCTCAGAGTATTTACCTGGGAATTATAATTCCATCAGATGTTCCTACTCCCTTTCCCTTCCTTTCAAATAATTTTATTTGTGGAATGAATTTAAAAGTTAGTTTATATCCAAATGGAGCATACCTCCACACGGATGCACAAGCACATACATCAAGTATGTACCTACTCTGCTTTCCCAGATTTAAAACTTTTGTCACTCTCCGACCGAATTATGACGGGGGTTTTTGAAAGGGATACTAAGCATCGTGTCAATTACACATCTGTTTATAGAGTGTGGGTGGAAAATTAAAGAGGATTTTCAACTAGTGGTCGTTGAAAAGATGAGAGTGAAAGTGATGACTGTTGGCTTGGAAAGCTGTTGGGTGGTAGAGAAGGTGGTGAAGGTGGTGGTGGTTGATACAAATCTTTTGGAGGGAAGAGGATGGCAGTCCGTTGGAATTACTTTTTAGACTGATGAATCGGTGCGGTGGATAGAGTCAGAGCAATTTGCAAATGTTGGATGGTTGTGTAAAGAAGTGGAGACACACACATACAGAGAAAGAGAGAGACAGAGTTTCAGTCCCAAGAGTCCTCATACGTCAATTCCAAGATAGGCAAAGGGATTTTGCCTGTCTCTCTTTCTCCCTCACTTTCTCTCTCCACAGTAGCCATAGTGTGTATTTTCTGCACATGGACCTTCCATACATACATGTGTGCGTTTGTAAGTGGATGAGGTGGTTGGATAGTGTGAACACATTTGTGTGTGTATACATGACTAGGTCGTTGGCGTCGGAAAGGTAGATAATTTACTGTCTACAATGTCCTAGTTTGTACAAAGAGGAGAAGAATTTTGTACACTCATTCATATGGCTAATATCCCCATCTAATATCATTGGATGCGTAAAGTTGAAGTGTAGATGAAGAAGGGGCAATAGAGAAGGAAATTCTCCTCAAAATTTTGGGATTTCATATGGTGTGGGAATTTGAATGATTTGCTCTTGCCCTCCTAAGGCTACAACCAGGAAGATTAATGTACTGCCTGGTTCTTCTCAAAGGCACTCCTCTCTTTAACTTTCTCTAACTTTCTAGCTCTCTCTCTGTTTGTCCGTGTCAAAGTGTACACAGCGTAAATAGGATTGATTCACAATATTCATAATGCGTACATAAAAGGGAGAGAGAGTGAGAGGGAGAAGGGAAATATTTTAAATGGGGGGGGGGGGGGGGGTAAAAGGGGGGATGTGTGAAGGAAATTGGATTTAATCAGAAATTCAAAGGCTCACACAAGGCGCATTATAGATATTAGTAGGGCAGTAGTTGGAGAGGAGGGTGGGTGTGAAGATGGGTGATGAAAATTACTCTTTCATGGTTAGCGGTGGGTGAAAATGTGTTTGTGAAAATTTACCCCTCTCTCTCCCTGATCATACTTTCTCTCTCCTCATCTCATATGATGTGTGCCTCTATCTGTGTGTGTACTAGGTGGATGTCATGAACAGAACGAGTTCCGTTGATTTATCAAATTATGTTTCCAATGGTGAGTGGGAATTGCTGACGGCTGAACTGCAACGCAATGTTGGTATGTAAATACTCTCTCTGTCTAACTCTGTCTATGTGTGTGGACGTGTGTGTTGGGGTGAAAGTACACATTGTATGTACATAAACTAGTGTGCGTGTGTGTGGAGTACGTGAAGGATTTCAAGGGGAGAGAGGATGATTTTGTTTTTTGGTTTACGTTTAGTCTACTACAGCTGCTGTCCGGAGCCTTTTCCTGATGTCACTATTACTCTCATCATTCGTCGTAAAACGCTGTAAGTATTCATCTCACTCACTCATCTCTCTCTTTCCCCCGTTCTTTTTAAACCACTCTTTAGTCCTCCTCTTCCTCCCTCCCTTCACTCAAGTTATTCAATATTTACCTCAACACAGATCATCCATTACACCATTAATCGCAACTCATCCTCCAAAACTACTAAATAATGCAATTTCCCTTTTACTCCCTTTTAACCTCCCTCCATTCCTCTTTCAACTCCCCATTTCTCCTCTCTATAATCCAAATACCTTTAATACTCTTAACCTCAAACCCATTTTCTTCCACCTTTGCCAAAGTCAAACTACTTTCGGTGACTTCACCTCATCCTCAAACCATCAGCAGGAGCGGGAGAAAAGAAGAGAAGAGAAGGAGGAAGCTGTGTGCGTGTTGACTCAAGGAAAATCACATTATGACATTATCCAATTTAGTCTAAAGGATTCCTCCACACACACACACACACAAGGACAGGAGGGGGACACATACATTAAGGAATAAATGTCACATCAGTTTAGAGGCAACCAGTCATTGTTTCTCTAACAGCAGAGAAACGGATTAGGGGAAAATAAAGCAAATTTTGAAATTTTCACCTTGAACAAAAATACGATACAAGTTTGTAGCCGAGTGAGGGCTATCGAAAAAGAATGATGATTTCAGAATATACTCTAGTACACATTTCTTCAAGGAGTTAAAAGGAACGATAAGATAGAACAGTCTCGTGAAATCCTAGTAAAGAGCTTTGTTTTTATTACAGGATGAACTCACCTGCACATTGTATGTATGTAAATAAACCCACCATCCAATCAACCAGCGGCCGATGGCATAGAGAGAAAGATTCTTCCTTGGCTCTCGTGACGTCATCATGGGACAAGCTCTCTCTCACTTACATGTGTATATATATATCAATTTCCAAATTTTATTTTTATCCGTCCAACTTTGATGTTTTGCACACACATACTTTTTGAAAGTTGATCACATAATCATCACAGATTCTTAAAAAATATAAAATACGAAATTTTTTTATGCCTGATTTTGTGATCAACTTTCAAAAAGTATGTGTGTGCGCAAAACATCAAAGTTGGACGGAGAAAAATAAAATTTGGAAATTGATATATATATATACATGTAAGTGAGAGAGAGCTTGTCCCATGATGACGTCACGAGAGCCAAGGAAGAATCTTTCTCTCTACGCCATAGGCTGCCCCTTGCATCCAATGTAGATCCCGTTCTTTCACCTCCAGTCCCTGTAAAACCTTCAAAAAAATAGCGAATGAAATGGATGAGCTAAACAGTCCATAACTCAGAACCAGATGAGGTGATGACTCAGGTGCTTCATCTCATTGTGTATGCGAAAAGAAGATACTGCTGGTTGTTGGATGGATGGATGGATGAAGCCCATGTTTTTTTCCTTTTGAAAGCTAAAGAATGGATTGTATTTTTAGGTACTATATTTACAATGTGGTGCTGCCTTGTATGATGCTGTCTGTCCTGACACTCCTGGTTTTTTGCCTTCCACCAGATTCTGGAGAGAAGATTGCTTTGGGTCAGTACAACCTAACACACACAAGTATTATGTTGTAGACGGTTTGCCATTCAAATAAATAGAATCCAAATATCCTTGTCACAACCAGTCGTTCTTGCTTTAAATAGGAAAAGGCAATATCACATATGTAATATCCAAAAGTCTTTGCAGCCATAAACCACACATCTTGTAGCACTCTTCTTAGATTTCTTGAATGCAGTTCAGAACTACAAGTACAGTTGAAATAATGAAATTCTTTAATCATTTCAGGAATCACCGTTCTTCTTGCCTTCTCCGTCTTTATGCTGGCGAGTAAGTATCTAATTTATTGAATATCTGACACTAGTTTATAGTAAACAAAAAGTATGAGTGTGTACTTATAAATGTTGCTCAAGCTTCTATGAACTTGGATGCTCATTCATTATTTAATTCATATAAAATGTGAGTTATGAATACAAATTTAGAGTCTATCATGTACGGTACAATCATAGGCAATTAAATAATTGTATAAGTTTATGAGACACACAGTAGCTATTATTACTCTCTCTCTCCTACATGTGTGTGCACTCAAATAATTTAAATTGACATCCTCGAGCTTCATGAGACATCCATACTGTCCCGGTTGTGTAATAAGTGACGGCTTACAGTCCTTCAGCTCAATTTTAGTTTGAAAATCAGGGACCAATGTCATTTTGTCATGTTTAAGGGTCCCATGATCATAATTAGATAACGCTAATAAAGAGTTTATAATAATAAAGATCACACACTTTTAATGAAAATCCCAATAACTGTCATCAACGAAAGAGTAAAGCTCACGAAAATGAAGGATGCAACCGTCGCTCGCTCGCAGTGCTGCTTGAGACAGGATTTCCCTGTCCGGAGCCTGCATATTTCATGCATACATGCACATGCTACGTTTTACATAGGCGTGTAAACGTTTTCTTCTGTTTTCTCTCATGACAGTCCGTTTCCACATATTATTTAACATCGGGCGACTTTAATCATCATTACATTTTAAGAACTGACCGATGCCAATAGTCGTAATTAAACGAATTAGAGAAATCGTTCTTTTTCTTTCATGGCAATCATTTTGTACATTATATTCCACTTTACTTTTAAAGTTA
This sequence comes from Pygmarrhopalites habei, assembly GCA_009870185.1. Lineage (NCBI taxonomy): Eukaryota > Metazoa > Arthropoda > Collembola > Symphypleona > Arrhopalitidae > Pygmarrhopalites > Pygmarrhopalites habei. The sequence goes on along the minus strand of WJFB01003577.1, from coordinate 627 downwards.
TTAAATTACAACAGTTAAGCACTGCAAACCTAATTATGGAATCCGTTTATGTTTTTAGTCGCTGAGAAGATGCCAGAGACGTCCGAGTCCATCCCACTCATTGGTAATGAAGCACGAGAAAATTACATTCCTAACTCTCATATATATTGTAATACGAAATGTAGACAATGCGCTCTGCTTTCTCCACTCTTCAAAATACCTCTCTCTCTCACACACGCGCTTACACTGTCCATTGTCATGAACAGAATTGTGTAAGGAGGTATGAGAGGGTGTGTACAGTGATCCACGTTGCTTCTGCCGCCATTAAATCTACTATTGATGCAATAAGAAAAAAACTACCACTTTCTTCTCTCATTTACAAATCCTTGACTTTCCCCTGAAAGTGGACCTCAGTCCAGTCCATAATGCATGAACAGTAGATATTTTTTGTGCCAGTGTGTGTGTTTCTTGCCGACTATTTGTACCCAGAGGCCACACACATACACACACCAGCAATGTACCCTGCAAAATATAACAGCGAAAAAAATCCCCGTATGTACAGGGTGGACTCAAAGTCTCTTCACCACACAAAGTCCCATTTACGATATACCTACGATATACCTATCGAAATGAGTATGTATATGAGCA
>WJFB01003576.1:0-12753 GCA_009870185.1 Pygmarrhopalites habei | reverse complement strand
GTGCGGGACGTGATTGTAAGTGAAAAAATGAATAAAAAAAATGGACTCACATCTGTAGTGTCACTTGTCTTCATTTTGGAAGGGATCCCAAATTTAAATCAGATAAGGGAATCATTCCTCACCAAAGTTTGTAAGTTTCTTCCATGTTGTACATGATTCAGTGTTCAGTTTCATTTAAAAAAAATTGTTGTTTTTGACAACCACACCATAATTTCCATTTTAATTTCAGTGCAGGAAAAAAATGAACGACAAGAATTCCACTACTCAAAATTTAAACATTACTACGAGTACTGGTTAGGGTTTCCCTTCTGGAAATTGTCAGATTTCAAACTGGACAATCATATAAGACTTATGGAAGAGAGGAAGGGGAAGGAGGAGACAACTGAAGAGGAATTTGTAGAAATTATGGGTCCCCTCACAACAAAGTCTTTTGCTCCGAAGATGGCCCCTTGGGAAATGCTCATTGTCGAAAATTACAAGGCATCTTCAAAATCCCTATCCCTACTCAGTCAAACATCTCAAAACAACAACAACAATAGTGACAAAGTGATTGGGAATAACAATAATGATCAAAATAATAAGAATCCTCCACAATTTGCTCTCGTCTTCCGTTTTCACCACACCCTTTGTGATGGGTAAAGTAACAATACAATTTCTTCAGTTATTTCATCAGTGACTTTAACATGTGACATTTTCACAAAATTATTTTTTTCTTATTCTTTTTTAAAAAGATTCTCGGTGGTGAAACTTGTGGTTGAAAATTTTGGTGGACTAGGTACAACTTAAAATACGATTAAATTTATTTAACGATTACGATTGATGGGATTTTGTCCACGAAAAATGACAGTTATTTCCGTTGTAATTTTATTTTTACAGCAAAAGAACAAGTTCCTAAAGCACCAAGAAATCCACCGTCAACTTTGCAGTCCATTTGCTACATTTTTGACACGATTTTACATGTGGGAATTTATCATTGGAAAATTTTATTTCTGGACCTGGATGTGAACGAATGGTATGTTGCTTGAAAAATGTAAGCTTAATGAAATCAAATAATGGAATTAATTAACGGACATTTGATTTTATACAGGCACATCCCACTTCGGAAGTTGACAGGTGAAATGAATTGATTTTACTTGACAATTCTCCTGGGGAAATTTGGGATATTAAACAATAAATAATTTTTTGTACAGGACAATGGCATACCGTGATGACAGATCCACTACCCTTTGACGTAGCTAGGCAAACAAGTAAAAAGATTGGAATGGCGACGACGACAATTTTATTTGGTTCTATTGCCGGGGGCATTAGCAGATACTGGAAGAAAAATCATCCGAAAACTCCGATTCCAAAACATATGCATGGGCTATTTCCACTTCCAATCAGAAATCATCCACTGAATGGGATGGTGAACCACTGGTCCGTATCCTATACTATTTTATTCAAAATGTAAGCATTAAGCTTTTGAGCATTTGAAAAATGATGTTTTTAATGAACGCACACAGGACATTTGCAAATATTCCATTGCCACTGAAGACTCCGGATCCCTTGTGTAGACTTGAAGAGATGAGCCATAATTTTAATAAACTGAAAACATCATCTCTCCCTGGTTTGGTTTGGTTATTCACTCCTCTCTACATGGCAGTCCCAGACTGGCTTGTCAATTTGTGGGGGTCAAACCGGATGACAACAATCACTCTGAGTAATTTCCCTGGACCAAGGGTTCCCATTAATTTCTTTGACAAGTGAGTTCATTTTCTTTTCACAAATAACTTCAGTAACTACTTAACACTACTGTCGGCAACAATTAATTCTCTTTTCGTAATTAGATGGCCTATTCATGACACAATGTACTGGCTTCCGAGATTAAGGGGGAATGCTTGTAAGAAATTATTTTGATTTAAATGTAAAATTATTTTACTGGTTGTAACTGATCAATTCATCATTTGATTTTTAGCAATTTCTGCTGCTATCCTTACATACAAAGGTATTTATTTGGATTTGTTACACGTAAATTGTACAAATCAATACACAGAGACATGGCTTACACAAAATGTTAATTAATTTTTATACTAAATACAGGCACAATTAGGATAACTCTTACAATTGACAAGGCTATTATGGCGTTGAGAGAAGATGCCCAAAAATTAGCTCAAAGTATTCAAGAAGAATTGTTTTCCTTTGAAAATCTTCCTTCACTTCAACAACAAATTCAGATGGATTAAAGTTATTCAGCAAATACCAAGTCAAGTTGTTCAAAAAGACGAATATAATCGTCCCAAACTGTACTTAGGAAAATGTCAGGAAAAACCGAAAGTGGGGGAAATGAGAGAAGTAAAATTTTTTCCATTATTTTGAAAACTTAAGTACCTCACAGTCAAATATGGTTGAGAAAGCCAAGCCATGGATAGAAATTAATTGAGGAGTTTGAATCTCTACAAATATTAAATGTCAGTTTAAACTACTGTCTGTGATTGACGTGTGTGTGTGTGTGTGTGTTAAGTTTTTATTGTATGTAATACTGTGTGTCACCAGAGATGGGTCTATTTTTGTACCCTGACACATGTTTATTTTTGTACATGCTAAATGATATCAATTTTTTATTTATGATTATGTAAACCTTACAATAATTTTAATTCTTCCAAGTTCTTGAGATTAATCCATCCTTGTTTAACAATAGCCATAATTATGTAGTTGTGCAAATTGACTTAATGTACAGAAAGACACGAAATGAAAATGGAAAGATAAGGAGACAGTGCGTACATAGTGTGTACAGTACACACAAAATTGTGATAATAATGTCATTATGATGCTCAAAGTACAATTATTAAACTAAACTATTTAAAGACACCAACAGACATTTACGTCCTTTATCTCATCATTCATAAACTCGAATTTTTTCCAAAACGTTTATGCATGGACAACCGTTCCTTCGTCCACTTCGGAGGGTCCTTCCCTTTTGACACTCGACCATTTTATGGTGTCAAGTGTATGGAAAGTGACAGGGGAACTCAGAATTTGACATTTGAATTTTTTATTAACTTTAAATTAATGTGGTCAAAAAGTAAGCACTCGGAACACACAACCATCTACACTGTAAATAATATGTAAGAGTAAAAAGTTCTGAACAAGACCAAACTAGTTTTTGAATCATTTTTTTCTGAACTAAATCTCTAACATTGAACTAAATTCTAGCACACTCACAGTCCAACATAAATCCAAACAATATATCCCTCTCTGTCCCAGACTGTCTGAGTAGAACTTACAATCCCCCATGCAAAAAAGCAAGAAAGCTTGAACTGCACACAAGAGTAATTATTTCGCTTGAGGCTATCTCTTCTCTGCATACCCATCCACACACAGTATAACCACAGTATATACGAACCAGAAGATTCACATTGTTGAACAACAATGATCCACCTTTCAGGATATAAGGAAGAAGAAGTGGATGTTGTTATACTTACTTCTTCAATTTGCAAAATTAATTTTTGCGGCGCTCAAATTCAGACTGTAAATTTTACAATTCTCTCAACTTGACCAAAGAGAGATATTTAAAAATTATGTAGTCAGATCCTGTGGAAGGGCATCATGTTTGGACTGGGGAGATTAGACAAATATTTAAAGCAGTTAGTTTTATCCACTATTTTCTGGTGTAGTCTCCCAATCCTGTACTGCATCTGTCTCCCTTTACACATTATCCGTGGATTATTAGTGAAACCTTTGGCTCGACGATTCCATCCGGATTGGGGGTCAATGCTCAATCTTCGTGACACGGTCAACTATGAAGATTTACAGGTTTTAAATTTTTCTTTTTAAAAAAATTCAATTCTACTGTCGAACTTGTGTGTACAACTTATATTAAATTTATTCTCCTTTTTACCCAAAGAATGAAGAAGGATTGACAAATGTCCTTCTCCTCATGACCGTCGGAGAAGGAGATCCAAGTATTGAAAAAATTCGTAAATTTTTCCTCGACTACATTCTCAACTTTAAAAATTACAAGGGTCAAGTACCATACCGGAAATTACAATACTATCATATTGATTGGCTTGGTTACATATTTTGGATCAAAGCAAAATCATTCCGACTTGAAGATCATGTCCGAGTTCTCCAGGAATTCCCTGAGACCGTCCAAACTACGAGAGAACAATTGGAAACTTTTCTAGGGAATTATTATATGAAACCATTCGCTTGGAAATTTCCACCTTGGGAACTCCTTCTTGTCAAAAATTACAATCATCAACAACAAAGAACGTCGAACTTGCCCAACAAACAATTTGCTTTAATTTTTCGTTGGCACACTTCCATCGCAGATGGTTCATGCATAGCAAAAATTTTAATCAATATAATTGGAGGAGATCATCACGACTCAGATGACAATTTTTTGAGAAGTGGTAAAACAACGTCTCTCCTCTCGTCCTTCATGACCAATGGTCATCATGATTGTGAAGATGATGATGAGGATGGAGAGTCTTTGTGGTCCAGCTTAAAATTGTACACTTCAAGTCTCCTCCTTCTGGGTCATGACACACTCAAATTGTTAATGTTGGACAATGACCAGAATCCTTGGCGACTTTCTTCGGACATCCTGACCAATACTTGTCATTTAGTGAGTACCAACAAATTACCACTGAATGTGGCCAGGACTGTGAGTAAAAAGAGAAATGTGTCCATGACAGCTGTTTTCTTTGCATCCGTGGCTGGGGGTGTCAGACAATATTTTGTGGAGACTGGACAAGAGAGGAGAATTCCAGTGAGAATGAGGATCCGAGTTTGTCTACCCATGGCCAAGTATCCTTACAATAGACTGACAAATCATTGGTAACTTTTATTTGAAGTTTAATATCATTTGTGCAAATGAAATGTCATCTCATAAAAATTGATGGTCAATTTTCCAGGAGTTTCACAAATATTAAATTACCCGTGGGTCATCCAGACCCTATTCAAAGGCTGGAGAAAGTTGAAGAGATGATTGAAAAGCAGAGGAAATCCTTCCTTCACAATTTTGTGTGGTTCCTGGAACCCCTCGTCTACTCTGCTCTCCCTCATTGGTTCAGTCCGAGTAGTTGTGAGGACAAGGGGACCACAATGACCGGTTGGAATTTCTTTGGACCCACAAGAGCTCTTCATCTTTTCGGTGAATACCCGGCTCTCGACTTTTTTGGCTATGTACCCAGACTCAAGAGTGATGCAGGTATGTGCATAGTTTCCCCATTCATTCATACTTGGGAATGTCTAATGTATATGAAAAATTTTATTGATTGATTTAATTCCTTTTCAGCTATTGGTCTGACCATTTTCTCTTACAATGGGACTGTACAGTACAATCTCTCAGCTGATAAAGCCCTATTCACACACAGAGAGTCAGCCGTCAAATTGGCTTCGCTTATTGAGAGGGAATTTTTGTCCTTCCAAAATTTGTCAAGTAATACCAATGTTGAAACGGAAGAGACGACGATGACGAGCATCCATCATCCTTTCAGCTAACACGCATATTGTTTATTTATTTTTTATACTTTTGGAACATACGCTACCCTCAATTTTTGGATTGATATTTACTACTTACATAGTTTGCTCAACGATAATGTAAATTATTTTTTGTTATGTAGTTGTAGTAGCCTCGATTGATTTTTTATTGAGTGAATAAAATATTCATCTACTTTATTTATACGAAAATTCTTGAGGGTCTCCAAAACCACTGATTTTTCTCAGAATTATAAGTAAATAGGAATCCCAGAAATTGGTGACAAAATGGAATTAATATTTGATTAATGAAGGTGAGCGTTGACATATGTCATTGTAATGTGGTATTTTTTTATCTTAAATGTTCACATTATCACGTAATTCGCAGTAAATTGCCCTTTCCATCTTCATTCCTCCCATCACCTGTTGACTTGTTTGTGATTCCTCGTAAAATTGCACAAAAAAAGCCATTGCTCTCAGAGTCGACTGAAATATTCAAGTGTGTAGAGTTCGTGTGTATACAGTAGGGTACGCACAGAAGAGCTTCTACATATTACAGAGAGAGTGTGTGATGACTTTTTGTTATTAAATAAATGATGAGGATTGACATACAGACCTTGTGTGTGTGTGTTTTTAGGTACATAGCTGGGCTACTCTTGTGTCCCAAGAGTAGTTCTCAAAAAAAACCTCAAAGAGTCTTGAGATATGAATAATTAAATGGGCTACTCTCCTTCTCCTGCCCCTGTCTGTTTAACCCACAGACATTGTCTGTATACAGTAGAGGAATAAAATGGAAAAAGACACTACACACTTGACATCCTTAAATTTTGTATATTCCTACAGGATTGTATTTTATCTACAGTCAACTCAACTCTGTATATTAATACCTAACGAAGCTATGTACTTCCACAGACAGAGAGAGAGAGAGAGAGAGAGAGAAAATAGGAAATGCCTTTACATGATATACACACACATGACTTCCCTACACTGTTAAAATACAGGACTAAAAAATACCACAAAACTATTTCCATATGAGTTTTACATTTTCCATGAGGATGGTTCTACATTTATTGCCTGTATTGGAACGAGGAAGACGAGAGAAAGAGTCATGGAAAGTGATAGTGAGAAAAGAAATTACACGTTGTAGAGCAATATATAACATTAGGGAGGGAGGAGGAGGAGGAGGATATGTGTATATGAGGAGGATTTTTACTATGCATAATGCAAGAGGAAGCTATAAGGATCACGTCGGTCCGGGAATCCGTTCTTCGTTCCAGGTTCGATCATGTGCCGGAGTGTACCCTGGTTTTGTGTGTGTCTGTTTCTCGGTTTTATATTCAGTGTGTGTGAACATTTTCGGGAGAGAGAGAAACAGAGGGATAGGGGAAAAGAAAATTTATACGAGGCCACCAGGACAGTCGCTGAACGCAAGTCGGAACAGACAGACAGTGATAGTACACCTTTCCAAAATAAATCCAATTTCTTATTTTGTCCTTCCTTATTTCTTGCACATTTCCTCTTACGTCAGTGCCCTGCTCTTTGCCCTTCTCTCTCAAAAATTCCCTGTGTCTGAGAATACAGGAAAAGAAAAAGAGCGAAACAACACGAAGGATAGAGTGTGTACACACAATTATTATTACCCAGTTAATTAGCTTGAGTGGTTGTGGTTCCGGGGACAATTAAGTATACATGTGTTATTTAGTAATAGGATTAACGCCTGTACTCCACTTCACACTTACTACATACAACATAGCAAGAGTAAATCCATGTAGAGGATGTCTGGAACAGTCCAATATTCTTGTGATAAAAATACATAGCAGAGGATAACGACGCAATTTTATTCTTAATCTGCTGTCTTGGTTCTAATTGTCCGTGGAGGAGTTGTATTGTGAGGAGAACTTTCCATTGAGGATGTCTCTGTCTTGTGTGTGGTTGTGTCATAATGTGATGGAATGGTCCAGTTTTTGTTTCGCGTGGAGGGGATGAAGAACAAATTGCTTCGGAATAACATGGGATAACTACAACCTTCCACAATATATTCTACTACATGCATACATGTATATGTATGTGTGTGTGAGGTGTATAATTAGTACTCAAACTTGTGTCCCTCCAACACACACACAGTAGACCAAACTTGTTTAACATGTGTGCGGTGAGTGTGTGTGTGTGTGTGTGTGTTGGGCAGTCAAAGTTATTGAGAGGTGGTTTTTGTCTTCACTCGTCCTCAATTTGGCATTGCTTTTCCAGACAAGACAACAGACCGCATTTATCCAGAGCCTCATCACCATATCCAGTCAGTCTGATTTTTAGTTGTAGTGCGATAGGGTGTGACTTGATCTCTCTCTCTGTTACAAATATTTATCTACACCATTTCCAAAAATTGTGAGAAGAGTGGTAGTGAAACTAACAAATAAGCTTGTCCAGGATCCTTAATTCTCTCTCAAGTAAAAAAATTGAAGACTGTGACGACACGCAACAAGTTTTAATCTAAAATCTTGAAGCGGTGAGTTCCTTTTGTACTTATTATGTATCCCAGTAAATGTGACCCATACATTTTTGATTAGTGTTTGTGAAGGATGAATTGCTGTGGTCTCACTTGTGTAAATATCGTACAATCAATGTTAGAATTACACTGCCAGTGCGTGTCAAAAGAACACATTTTGTTGGAGGATCACTATCCAAATACACACAATACATGGGAAAATGTGTAGGATTTCCCGTTCGTGATCTGTTGGATAAAAATTGTAAAGGACATTGATTCAAATTGGAGAGTTTTGTAGGAGAGACGGATCATTTCCATTTTTTGGTGGGCACTGGAGTCACGTCTCATATTTTTTTCTTTTTTGTGTCTGTGAAGCGTCAGTCAGTTTTATTGATTGTTCTATTTTTCCTTGTGTTTGGTATGCAGTTCACAGTTGAGGTATTATATTACTACACTATGTATGTGTGTGTATTTGTAACAGAAATTTTTTCAGAAGGATATTGTGGAGTATTATGGAGAATTTTGGGGATCTGTGAGGATATTTTGGATATGAAAATTATTTTGTGAGGATCAGGGGGCGTCAGAGCATTATAAAAGTAGGATATTTCACAATTATATATATATATAGTTGGGTCGGCAAAAATAACTTGGTTCTGCTCTCATAAGTATTAAAGATTGGGGTTTATATGCACAGTATACAGTATAAATGAAGAATTTTGAATGTGGAATATTGTCATCATCTGTTTACAGTGGATGTGAGAAATGAGGTTTTTGGGAATGAAATATTTCCAAGTTTTCTGGGACTTTCCGTCTGACTCTGAGAGTATGTTATTGATTATTTGCTTATTAAAGTCCGGATTCTGTCCACAAATCACTGTCATATGTAAACTTGATTTTTTCCCCCATGTCCACAAACTCTCTCTCGTCATTGAATATCCAAAGTGTAGGTAAAGTCACGTTTTGTGTTGTATGTAAATGAGATGTGCAGTCAAAATGTGATGATGAGGAGGTGATAAAATAACAGCAATAAAACATTAATGCTCTTTAGCAGAGTTCTGTCCTTCTATAAATAACTACTTAATAATTTAATGTGTAGAAAGGTTGACATTTCCAGTTCGCTGGGAGACACAGATCTGCATTAATTTTTCCAATTATTGTATATGATCTGATCTAAAATTAAAAAGAATTATTGCCAAAACATGTAGATGGATATGAGCTAGAGATTCGTCATCCTAGGTCAATACTGCAGGAAGAGCATTTGTCAATTTTTTTTGACGATACTTGTATGACTTGTCACAGTCTCATGACTGCGACTGGAAAATAAAAGTGAGAAATGAATAGTTGAATTTTGTAAAGGCAGGATGTACCTCCATAAATATTACATTTGACTATTTGTAATAAATGTGTCGTACGTATTTAGGGAGTTTGTACTTTTAAAAAATAACCACAAGTGGAAGTTGATTATGATTCCTCTATCATAAACTACAAACAGTTTTATCCTATTACTCAAGTTTGGTGTTAGTTTCTGACATCCGCTCACAGTACCCCCAAAAAACGTTTATCGTCGCAACTGGAAACGAACTAAATTATTGCTCACAAAATTTTACAAATTTGGGATTTTGATTAATACATGATGGAATTTTAAAAAGTGACCATTTCTTTCAGTTAAGAAGCTCAAAGTAAAACTTCCACCGGTAGGATTTATGTTGAATAGGTAAATGGAAGTGAAATTGAATATGATATGTAATAGCAAAAAGGATTCTAATATCTATATGTAGTATGGATGACAAAAATTCTCCGTGTATTGTGATTTGCATATGAAGAAAGGATTCATGTATTTCAAACTATCAAGTTTTGGCATAAATTTCTTAACATGCATGGTTGACTCCGTCAATGCATGGCCTTTGTTTTTCCATGTACAGCCGTGTCTGGTTGATTTATTCTGGATTGATATGCAAGAGATAAAAAAACATGTAATTGATTAACAGTAGCCTACTGTCAGTAGATGACATTATACTGACTCAGCTTCTGAAATGTACCAGACAAAAAAATGTAGCATAAGTTAAATCTTAACTTGAGATTCTCAAGGGGAAAAAATTTCATAAGAAATGTGAGTCACTGATCAGTTTGAGTGTCATGTATACAGTATTTCTCAAGCTCAGCATGACTCGTGCAGTCGGATAAGTAGTAATGTTTTTGCATTTTAACAATTTGACTATCTAAGAGAAAGTTAATGACTTTCTCCATCGCTAAGGTTTAGTGATTGTGGCTACAAATGGTTTACCACAAAAGTTTGACCTGTGATTTTTTTTGTCGTTCCAGAGGGAATCTGTGATGGTGACAAATCGACGAAGGATTGAAATTTGCCAAGACAAAACCCTTCAACTTAGTTATAGTGAGTACAAAAAGGAGGAAGAGGAGAGTGTAGAAAAATGAGAAATAACGGATTCAATCCATACCTCCAGCTCCAGTCAAGACGTTTTCATTCTTTGTCAACACCATGGAGGTTCAAATTTTACAAGACGATAGCCATAGTCCTGGCTGTCACTCTCTTAAGTTACTTTATCATTCTGAGTCGGCTGAATCACATGAGACAACGACAAATGATATTAACCCAAGACTCATCGTCACATCTGTACCAGGAAGGAAAGTTGATTGGGTCACCCCTCTGCAAACTCCCTTACCTACCCATCGACAATCCGGATATTATGAAGTTTATAAAGTCTGTACCACCCATTCAGTGTGTACTTCCTAATGGAGCAGTCCTCGAAGATTGGGTACTATTTTATTAATCAAATAAATATTACTAAGTATTCTCATGTATCTCGAATTAACTATGATGGTGTATGTCCAGGTTCAAGTCAACGGCACGCATGCTGTCCTGACGCAAAAGGCCAAGGAAATGTATGGACCAAATATCAAGTGCAGATTTAATGGTAAAGCTTATTTTAAAAAAAAATCCGGGACATCATTCAAAGGAAATTTTTTTTTGTCAGAAATCGACAGGATTCATGATTCCCTGTCCAGACTGTCCACGAAGGGAGAAGTTGAAGGAGAAGTTTATGGATTTACGCATTCTGATTTTGTTCGTGTCACTTGTACCTCCAGTTTCCAAGTGTAAGTTACTTATTATTTTACTCAATTTAACTAACTAGTTAGTACTTCACCGGGACGAAATGTCTTACTAAAATCTTCCTATAATAATTGTTTTCAACAGGTGGAAGTCATATTTGGCTGGTATCCGATCAACTATTTCCGTCCCTCGACTCACAGCACATACGTCCAATGTCCCTTTACTCAATGTATTGATCTGGGGTCACGACTCTGTGTCCCGAAATATGTTTATGAGGAAACTCCCAAAAACATATACCTATCTCACCGAACAATTAGAAGGAATCGTCCTGAAGGGTTACAATATTGTCGGTGTGTGAACCATCAATTGTCATTGTTTACATAAGTACCTCAATCACTTACGATATGATAAGATTTTGACAAATGATAATGTCAATTCCAGGAGACGGTACACCGCAAGCTCTCATTCCAATTTTAACTGGGCAGACTGAATTGGAATTGCCAGAGACAAGAAAAAGGAAGGAGACTGCTCAATTCGTAAATGTTTACCCTTTTGTTTGGGATGAGTACCAGACACAGGGCTACTTGACAGGTAAAACTATTGTTAGAATGTTACATAACAAAATGGATGTTGGTAAACAATGAATGCAGTTACTATTTTGTCTATTTTAATATAGGGTATCTGGAAGATTCTCCAACAATCGGCACATTTAATTTCAGGTTGAAGGGGTTTAGAAACACTCCTACAGACTTTTACATGCGTCCATTTTTCCTGGCTGCCGAACCTCACTATTCAGAGTTTCCACAGTATTGCATTGGTTAGTTTTCAACATAACTAATATGAACGGATATTGTACTCAAGTTGTGATTAACAACCACTTTGTTGCTGGCGTAGGTGGACTCCCGAGACACAAGATAATGATGAACTATGTCAAACACATACTAGAATTCAGGAAGGACAAGCCAAAGTTTATTTTTAGCTTACACTCTGAATTGTCTCATGGCGATGTCAATTCTATTGAAGGGGTCGATGATGATCTGAAAAGGTTTATGAAGGAGGATTTGAAGGGTTTGTTTTTCATGTATTCTAAATGGGATAAATCGTGCGCAGGCGTTAATTGGAGAACTTACGGTATGAAAAATTCCTGTTCATAACAGGAAAACGTCCGGCTTTGTAAAGGAAAAGAGAATCAAACGTCGTCGGTTTCGAGCGACGCGTGGGAGCGCCAGTGTTTTTATTCTCTCCGGAGTGACCCAAAATTTCGGTGACATAAACATTGTGACATTTCAGTGCTATCATAATCATGGCCTTCACGTGTCCTACTTGTCAAAAGTCTTGGAAAGTGAAACAAGAAGCAGAGTACCATTATTTATTTTTTCACTACGAGCCTGATGAGACCTTTTGTATCCCTTGTGATTACCGTTGTAAGACTTACAATGCGTACACGGGTAAAAATTGTCATTGGAATAATCCTAAACATGTCAGTAGAGTAGGAGTGGTACTTGCCAAGCCAGCACTTAATCAATTAGTGACGAGGATGAGAAACGAGGGTCAGTCTCCATGGAAGGCAGACACTAAGAGAGCGAGGAAAGATTTGTTATCTGGGTTAGAGTGTAGATAACGGGGTCAGAGCAAGAGTCAACATTGTTGACTCAACGTATTTTCTCTATGTTGACTCAAATTGTTGACTCAAAATGTTGACTCAAGCAACTTCGAATTAATTTTCGATGACGGCCAT